>SOPF01023658.1:14373-30561 GCA_012979155.1 Hypericum perforatum | reverse complement strand
TGATGTAACCAGCAATCAAAGGCTGGAGATTCTAGCCGGACACCGCAGTTTGTATTGTCCTGGTAGTAAGATCATTGTGACAAGCAGAAACAAGCAAGTGGTTCAAAGATGGTGCGACCGGACCCTCGAGGTCCGGAAATTAACATATCGCCATGGCTTCCAGCTTTTCCGGTGGCACGCATTCGAAGATGAACGTCCCAAAGAAGAGATATTGGAGCTTTCTCAGAGGGTGGTGAAGTTTGTTGATGGTGTTCCTTTGGCTCTTAAGGTTCTAGGCTCCAATCTTTATGGAAGGAGCCTGGAGGATTGGGAGAGTACATTGGTGAAGCTAGAGAGGATTCCTGACAAGGAAATTATGCAGATTCTGCAGATAAGCTTCAATGGGCTGGAGCAACACGAGAAGCAGATATTCCTCGACGTTGCGTGTTTCTTCAGAGGTTCGGAGAGGAACCATGTGGAGAGAGTGTTGGATGCGTGCGATTTCCACGCTTCGCATGGAATAAGAAGTCTGATTGACAAATGCCTTGTTACTATTTCGAACAAGAAGTTGAGGATGCATGATTTGCTGCAACAAATGGGCCAAGATATCGTCCGGAGGGAGTGCATCAACGATCCTGGAAAACGTAGCCGATTGTGGGATCATAGGGAGATCTACAATGTGATGTCAAGAAACAAGGTAAAACTGGATCGAAAATCTTAAGTGATGGTCTGATTTATGACATGAAAGCTGATTGTGTGCTTTTATTTCCAGGGGACAGAAAAGATTGAAGGCATATCATTAGACATGTCCAAATCTCGAAATTGGTACTCAACTCTGCAACTTTCTCTAGAATGCATAACCTTAGATTGCTCAAATTCTACAATGCAAGCCCCTTGAAATTGAAACCAAGCCTTCCGGGCGGCCTCGAATTCCTTCCCGTCGTTCCCGACGAGCTCAGGCTTCTCTCTTGGTGTCAGTACCCTCTTGAGTCCTTGCCATCAGGTTTCTTCCCAGAGAACTTTGTCGAACATCACATGCCTGACAGCCAAGTTAAACAACTATGGAAAACTGACCAGGTCTGCTTGCTCCACATTGGTAACTCCGAAAGACAATCATAACCGAACATCACAGAACTAATCATGACTCTTTATTGTTGCAGTCGCTCATAAACCTGAAGATTATGGACCTCAGCCACTCCAAAGAGCTGACGAAAATGCCCGACTTCTCGCAAACGCTGAGTTTGGAGAAACTTAACCTGACCGGATGCATTAGTTTGGATGAGGTTCCCTCCTCCATCGGTGATCTGAGGCATCTCACGTCTTTGAATCTTGCTCACTGCGAAAGCCTAGTGATCATCCCTTTCTCGATTCAGAATATCACCAAACTTGGGTACTTCAAGGCTAAAGGTTGCATAGGCATCAGCCAATTCCCGAGCTGCGCGCATATGGAGAGCCTCTACTATGTCTCGCTCGAGAATTGTTCCAAGATCACGGAGTTTCCAGGAGTTCCAAAAGGCCTAAAGATCCTGGAACTAGGCGGTACATCGATCGAAGATCGGCCGAGTTGTGTCTTTGATATGAAGCTTCTCCGAGCACTTACGCTAACTTGCCTCGACCCCGAAGGGCTGCCTGAGGAGCTCGGAAACTTGGAATCCCTCGAAAGGCTCCACTTCTACAATAGTCCAATCACGAAGCTCCCATCTTCTCTCAGCCGCCTAACAAAGCTCGGATACTTGTTATTCTGGAAATGCAGGGGCCTAATCTTGCCCGATTGCTCGGGTCTCCAGGCTCTAATCTCGCTACTCCTAATAGACTGATCTGACGGAAATCCCACCAACTCTTGGAACTTATTTAGTCCTGGAAGAACTGAAACTACAGGAAAGCAAATTGGTGAGCATTGATCCAATCATTAAGGAACTCTCCAGGCTGGAAGTGATTTATGCAAGAGATTGCAGGGCTCTTCAAACCTTGCCTGAGCTTCCTCCAGGGCTCACGCGCTTGAATGTCTGTAACTGTACGAGCCTGGCATCTGTGCCAAGCTTGCTGAACCAGGTTCCAAGGGACCAAGGGGACGGCATCAGGGTGGCGAATTTCGGAAATTGCTTTGGTTTAATCCCAGATATCCGCCACCGAATTCTGTGCGAGGCAGAGCTACTAATTCAGCAATTCGCTACGTACTTGTTGAATCAGGAAATTGACGAGAAGGACTCGACCGAAGAACTGTGGAGATGGAGTACTGGGACCCTGTTTTCCTGCATTCGGAGCATGTGTCCCTCTGGTACAACTCCGCCGGGTTCCATTTGTCACAACGGTACTTCACAGATGCTGTATTCGTCAATAGGTAGAGATATGGACGTCCATATTAGCATTTTGTTACTGAAAAGGAGAGTGGAGGGAAATGAATTTAATTTGGATATATATTTAAATGGTATGTTTGTTTATTCTAAATGTAATATTAATTATGTTAAATAGTATATCTTATTACGTAAATTAGTATTTTATGTTATGTCAAAATGTATGTCCCACTTTAGCAAAACGTATGTTAGCTCAATAATATTAAAAATAATAAGAATAAATTAGATAATAAGCCAGCTTAATTCACTATGGTATCAGTTATGTCAATTAGTATGACAAATTATAGAGAATGGAATAAAAAAATATTTATAAAAAAACTAATTAATATTATAGATGATGTAAATGGCATACCAGTTTTATTATATGACATACAATGTTATTAGCATACCATTTTCTCATTAACATACGTATTATTTTCCTATACATGTGTCATCTATTTTCCTCTTGGTGAGTTCTTCCTTGCTTTTTAAATGTAATACAATTTTTCCTCCGATCTAATTGTGCATTGTCAAGTTCAAATACGGTTTATTTAGGTACCATCATCTCGGTTAAGAAAGATTTAATATATTTGATTCCTTTTATAAAAAAATTGAAAATCTAACATAAGCATTACATTCAATCTGTTTTATTACCTACGATCTACTTTAGTTAATATCATTATTGGTTATGATTTCTTTCCAATATTGGCATAATTTTATTAAAAGAAATGATTCAATGGTCATAATCACCAATTAATACATACATAAGACCTAGACATATTTCTAAAGATCAAATTCGAAACCTAGTTAAGTTATAAAAATTGATAATAGTTGATATAATTGTTTGTTGGTTCATAGATAAGTAGTCAACAATATTATAAAGATTAAAATTAGGGGTGAGCAAATTATCCGATATCCGTTGTCCGAATCCGAATCCGAAATTTTTTTCGGATTCGGATTTGGATTCAGATATTTAAAAAATTAATTCGGATATCCGAATTATCCGATTTTATATACATTTGAAAAAATTAATTCGGATTATCTGATTTTAATTCAGATTATCCGATTTTAATTCGGATTATTCATATATTTTATTAATATATTTTATTTTATTTTTGAGATTTTCGGATAGTTCGGATTATCCGAATCCGAAAAAAGTTCGGATATTCGGATTCGGATAATTCATTATTCGGATTCGGATTCGGATAATAAAATATGTGATTCGGATAATTCGGATAATCTCGAATTCGAATAGTTCGAATTCGGATTATCCGTATGCTCACCCCTAATTACAATAGTAAATACATTTAAATTAGACCTTTCACTAAATTAAAATGTGTTCAATGCTTTAAAGAAATATGACAAACTTTGGAAAGTATTATTATATTAAGTAGCAAAACATGCAAAATGGCTGTTTTTCTCAGTTGTGACACAATTGGAATGGATCTTACTTGGAAGGCTTTGGTTTTTTTCTAATCTTGACACAACTGCAATTAAGGAAACGAATTTGTATGGATTTTGTGATCATATTCATCGTCCTAATACATACATAAGACTGAGAAGACAATATTGTTCTTTCACTCAATTCCTACAAAAAACAATTCGAATTCACAAGCTAAAAAATGTCAAACTTCACATGTTTGATGCTTGTTGGTTTAACATTTGTAATCGCCCTCTTCGCAAGCTCGACTTGTGCTAGTGTTGACCAAGAACGAAAGGCATAGTTTTATCCTACTACAAAAACCAGTAGCTGTAAAACTTATCCAACTAATATATTCCAAATTGACATGTTATTTCGTGATTTAAATGATTTGCAGGTGTATATTGTGTATATGGGGTCACTTCCAAGGAATCAACTATACACAGCATCTTTGCACCATGTTAGTTTGCTCCAAAAAGTTGTCGGGCAAAGGTAAAATGCTGGTATTAATTTCAGTAATTATTAAGATGCTCTCTACCCACCTACAATTTTACATGAACATTATTGTCTCTCTCTTTTTAATCTAGCTTTCAAGAAAACTTGATGGTAAGAAGGTACGACAGAAGTTTTAATGGATTTGCAGCCAAATTAACTTACAGCGAGGCAAAAGAGTTATCTGGTGAGCCAAAGAAAATACAAATTTTGTAATGATGTAATTAATATTCGGTCTCAATTTAACTGTGATCTTGTATCTGACTCAGATATGGAGGATGTAGTCTCTGTTTTCCCTAACAAGAAATTTGATCTCTTAACCACAAGATCTTGGGATTTTTTGGGGTTTGCTCAGACAGCTCATCGAAATCTTAAGTTAGAAAATGATATTATCATCGGAATGATCGATACTGGAATATGGCCTGAACTACCAAGTTTTAGTGATGACGGTTTTGGTCCTCCTCCGAAAAAGTGGAAGGGAGCTTGTAAAGGCGGCGTCAACTTTACTTGCAACAAGTAGGTTATCTACAATGTATTTTAGATCATATACACACACTCTGATGACTAATCATTTTCAAACCATTTTTCTCTGTAGCAAGTTGATTGGAGCTAGATACTACGGCTCGGCGAAGTCAGCAAGGGATGAGGAAGGCCATGGATCCCATACTGCTTCAACTGCAGCAGGTGTTGCTGTAAAAAATATTTCCTTCTATGGTTTAGGACAAGGCACCGTAAGGGGTGGTGTTCCATCGGCAAGGATTGCTGCATATAATGCATGTGGCTCGTGTGATAGTGCAAGCATATTGGGTGCTTTTGACGATGCTATTGCTGATGGGGTTGACATATTAAGCGTGTCTCTAGGATCTGATGAAGTCTCACCCTTGGATCAGGATCCCATAGCTATTGGTGCCTTTCATGGAATGACCAAAGGAATTCTTACAGTCAATTCTGCAGGTAATAACTATAATATTAGCTTTGGAAGCATTACAAGTGTTGCGCCATGGATGATCTCTGTTGCAGCAAGTAGCACGGATCGTCGCATCATCGCTAAGGCTGTTCTTGGGAATGGAAAGACTTTAGTTGTATGCTTCTCGTCATCTTCTTTTTATATACATACTATTATAACAGTCACATAATAACAATCTCTTTTGGGTTTTGCCTTCATTAGGGGTTGGCAGTTAATTCCTTTAACTTAAATGGAACCAAATTTCCCCTTTCTATTTCAGGGTAATTTATGCTATCCAATTCAGGAAGTTTATTATATTTCCCAAGTGAAACCTTTATTGGTTAAAAAATAATCAACTTATCTCACGGAGACTTCTAAATTTTTTTTGACAGGTTCGAATTGAAGGGGAAAATATCGCTGGCTATTGCCGCACCTGAGATTTCGACTGTACTTGATGCAGGTGCTGTTGGAATCATCTATCAGAATGATGATGTTATTGATTTTTCTAGAGTTGTTCCATTTCCTGGAGTGGGTATAAGCAGTACAGATTTTGAAGCTACCTTATCCTATTTCAACATAACAAAGTAGGTTGTCACTTGTTGAAAAAAAATATTATTACAAAGACAACAATTTTTCTTGCATTCAGTGAATTAACTATGACGCATGTCCTATTAGAGCTCCTGTAGGAACCATACTGCCAAGTCAAACAGTTGAGGACCCTTCTGCGCCTATGGTTGCTTCCTTCTCTTCATGTGGGCCAAATCCGACGTTGCATGAAATAATGAAGGTATTTGCTTCCTTTTAGCCAATTGATTGAGCATTTATTTGTGGCTAGTTTAGAATTCAAACTACATTTACATTGTTTTGCAGCCTGATGTGAGTGCTCCTGGAGTAGATGTTTTAGCTGGATATTCCCCTATCGCACCAGCAAGTGATTTTCCAAATCCTGCTGATAAGCGAAAAGTCACATATAAATTTTTGACTGGAACATCAATGGCTTGTCCTCATGTTGCTGGTGTTGCTGCTTATGTTAAATCATTTCATCCTGACTGGTCCCCTTCTGCCATCCAATCAGCTATTATGACAACAGGTAAATTTGAATCTATTTGTCCTACCAATATGAAATTGGCTCGACCTAACATTGTTTTTCATACCACTAAAGTCATGCAATAACAATTGGATACGAGATACCACGTTAAAATATAACAATGTAACATAACAACATAGTGCATATAATATATGTCATATGACATAACAAATAGTAAATTTCAGTTAGCGGATTACTTATTTTAAGCAACTTTTGAAAGCTTTTATACCTAGAATTTTTTGGTTATTTACTTTGCATCTAATAATCATTTTATCTTGTAGCAACTCCCATGAGTGCCACAGCACACTTGTTGCGTGAATTTAGGTATGGATCTGGACAAGTGAATCCTATAAATGCAACTCAGCCTGGTCTTGTTTACGAAATACTAGAAGAAGATTATTTGAAGTTGTTGTGTCGTGTTGGCTTCGACGAAAAGAAGCTTCGAGCAATCACAGGAGATAATAGCAGTTGTCCAAGACGAACTCAACAAAGTTCGGTCTTGGATTTCAACTATCCTTCTTTGACAGCTAGAGTTGCAGATAATAAGTCATTCGTGCTTCGGTTTAGCAGAATAGTCACCAATGTTGGACAACCCAATTCCGTGTACAAGGCAATTATTTCACCAGCTAAAAAATTTATTGTTAGAGTAGAACCTGATGTCCTCTCCTTCAACGCATTAAAGGAGAAGAAATCCTTTAATGTCACTATTTCGGGAAGAGGTTTTGCAAAGAACTTATTTGATTCTACAACACTCGTGTGGTCTGATGGCCTTCACAGTGTTAGGACTCCTATCGTTATAAACACAATAGAACCCGGACTCAAAATTCCACCTTTGATTGACAATGTTGATGGGTGAGTCTCAAAAAATTATAAACTATATGAATCTAATAAAAACGAGCTTATTCCATTGTTGTGCAAATTTATCACATGTGTGCCTCTTTAGTGTGATTGTTGACTCATTTGATAACGTCTTTCTCTTAGTGAACTCCTCTTTTTTTCCTCAAGATGTACTCTTGTAACTACGAAGTTAGTCAAAACGAGCCATTTGTTTGGGCTAAGTGAGTAGAAGCTCTACTAGAATTCTTTATTTAATTGTAGAACTTAATTAATACTTTTATTTATGTTATTACTTGTTTGAGCCTCGCTATTGAATTTACGTTATATGCCAATACATGCCATATTTAGAGATTACATTAATTGGCCATGGGCGGAAAATGGGGAATTGAATTCAGTCCTGAATGAAAAAAATGAATCTGAACAGTACAGAGGTTAATTTAGGCCCTTCATTTGTCTTAAAAATGAATAGATGTGCACTTTGGTTCGGTTACAACAACATTTTTTTTGCTAAATAAATTTCATTAACAAAGCGTGAATAAAAACAACACCACAAAAAATCCAAATGCCCCCACAACGAAAATACAAAGGAACTACAAAGCCTGAAGCCGGCAAAAAAAATTAACATGGGATAGGTAGGGGTGAGCAAAAAATATTTGAGTCCGATTTCCAAATATGATATCCAATTTTTTTTTCGTATTTAGATTATTTTATATTCAGACTCGGATTCGGATAATCCAAACATTTCATTTCGGGTTCGGATTTGAATTTGGATAAAAAAATTGAAATACGGATTATCCGAATATCCAAATTATTAAATATATATTATATTTTTCTAGTGGGATGGACTCTAAGTACAACCTATGTAATATAAAAAGTTCACGTTGACCTAAACAATATAAAAGCCCATTTGATTCTCACCTCAGCCCGTAAATAAAAAAGAAGAAATTGTCGAGAGAGGTTATCACTCAAAACCAAGATAATAAAGATTAAAGAACACCAAAACCCTAAATAATGTTCTTCAAATAGCTTCGCCCCGAGGAATTTGGGTTTTCTTCGCCGACGACAAAATTCGGTCATATGAGCTGAATTCAAATAATATAATTGTCTTAGTCTATTTCTTTATTTCTTGTGTAAAAATATGGTGATATCATAGTAAAGGTAAAGTAGCCAAAGAGTCAAGGAATCGATTTAGCAGTCCATAGCAAGCTCCCAGAAGATTTAGGAGTGACCGATAGTGAATTGTCCAAGTATCTTATCGAATCAAAGAGGTCTGAAGCAAGGAGTGCTCACCATAACTTAGTTTTCTTGGTTAATGTTTTGAAGATTTTTTTGTTTAATTCTCTCAGTTAGTTTTTTGGAATAGTTTGCAAATGTTTGCTTGCCTGAAGTTCAATCGTTGAGAATTCGGTCTGTTTATGTGCTTTATTTTCTTTTATTAAATTTTGATCTTCTGTGCTATATGTTTGATATGTATTTTGTAACTTGCTGAAATATTTGTATTTGTAGGATAAACAAATGAATGAGGATACTACTAATAACTGGTTTCTGAATATCTCTATTACTTCTACCATCACTCACAAAAAAGAAAGGAGATAGCAACTAGGTCAAAATTTCAGAGATTACGTTTTAGGGTGACATCACATATCAATGTGGAAGAGGATTTCGAATAAGTAGAAGAGCTTGAAGATGGTAATGTTTATATTCCTTAAGCTATTTCAATTGTATTTTCATTTACTAATAATTCGTTACATATACTTTTGATTGCAGGTTACTTGTCTATAAGAATGGAGGCGTACAAAAACTTTATGGAGCTTAAGAGTTCATATTGATAAGTTATGGAAGAATTCAGATACCATTGTTCCTTGCACCTTGTGTTGAATTTGGGTGACTGTTTTAAATTGTTTTAGTTTGAACCTTACTTCTTTTGGATTAGGTAATGATATTTTGTGAGGATGAACGTTGTCTCTAGGCTTTTGTGACAAAGCAGTATGAAAAACATGAGGCACTTAGCCATTCTCATTCACACAATCAATATATATACATTGTACATTTAGGGTTAGGGTTTCACCGATACCCAGTTTTCTACTCACGATTACCCAGCAGTCGCTACACTTCCAGCAATTGCTGGCTCTAATATTGTGCCCGGAACACAGCCATCATTAGAGGTTCAATAATCACTGGTCTAGCTACACAAACAACACTACAGACAATAGTACAACAAGCGATTGCTAATAACACTCTCCCTAAAGGTGGCGCGTGCAAATTCATAAGACCTAACTTTAACTGCTTAAAACTTTCCTTTCTAAGTGCTTTAGTGAAGATATCTACAACTTGAAACTTCGTGTCTATCTCTCGAGAAGCTATCTCACCTAACTGGATTTGCTCTCTAACAAAACCATTTTCACGTGTTTTGTACGCTCATGAAATACAAGATTATTCATATTATATAATGCTGCCTGATTGTCATAATATAAAGTCGTGACCATTTGTTGTGACATCTCAAGCTTGTGCAATAACCATCTCAACTATATAACCTCACTTACTATGCTCTCCATTGCATGGTATTCTACTTCCACAAAAGACCTCATAACAACTGACTACTTCTAATTTCTCCAAGAGACTGGTGAACCACTGAAGGACCTATAATAGCTTATTCGGGAGCATCTGGTAGTAGGACAACCTCCTCAATCTGCATCATAATAAACTATCAAAGAACCACCCCTGCCAGCCCTAAGTAAAATTCTCTGTCTTGCTGTGGCTTTCAAGTACTCTACTACTATTTCTATAGCTAACATATGCTTCATGTGGTGAGCTGACAAACTGACTAAGGATCCCAACAGCATAAGCCAGGTTTAGTCTACTGATGACTAGGTACATCAACCTCCCTATCAACTTCCTGTATTGACCTAGATTTGCATATTCAACCCTATAATCGGATGCAAGTTGATGATTTTGTTCTATTAGGAACTCTGTGGGTCTACTCCCTTCGCACCCATATTCTTTCAAAATGTCTAGAGCATATTTCCACTGACTAAGAACTAGACCTTTTGATGTCCTGGCAGCTTCAATTCTAAGAAAGTACTTGAGAGATCCAAGATCCTTAATTCTAACTGTCTATCTAAATACCTTTTGATTGTATCAATTTTGGTCATGCTTATACCTGACAAGATTACATCATCAATAGAGATGAGTGCCATCACCACCACCTCACCTTTTTGAAGGATAAATAAAGAATACACTTGTGAACTTGTACCTATCAAGACTACCCAAAGTGCACTGGTGAACTTGCTGTACCAATTTCTAGAGGTCTGTTAAAGTCCATATAGTGACTTATGCAATCGACAAACTCTAGTGTCTCTTGGCTTCTAAAAGTCTTGTGGTACCTTGAGATAGACCTCATTATGCAGGTCTCCATGTAGAAAACTATTGTTCACATCTAATTGATGGATAACCCAATTTCTCTCTATGGCCACTGGTGCATATGTCTCATGAAAATTGATGCCCTCAATCTGAGTAAAACCATGAGCTACCAGCCTTGCTTTATACCTCTCAACTTCTCCATCTGGCTTAAACTTCACCTTGTAGACCCACTTTGAATCTATGGCCTATTTTCCCTTTGGTAGTTTTTCCAGTGTCCAGGATCTGTTTGACTCTAATACTACTATCTATCTGCGCATCATTTCTCTCCAATCTTTGGACTTTACTACCTTGTAAAAAGTCTTTGGCTCATCATAAAAAGAGATGGCTGAAAGTAAGGTTTTATATGAACCTGAAAATTGTTCATAACGTACATAGAGGGATAGGGGATATAACATTAAAGAAGAGGTTGGTTAAGTGGACAATTAAGATGGATTGGACAACCATAAGAATATGATAGAGGGTGGTAATGCAAATTCATATTTCTATAAGTGATGTGGCAGCTTCTGAGCTCTCTTCAATCTACCACTCTCCTCCATGATTCGGCAACACACTCCGACCATCTTCCTCCTCTCCTAACTTGGATGCAAGAGAGGACATCCGGTGTGTTTCTTTTGAAACAATTTGATGCATGGAGTCCTCTATGATCTGCTCCCCCTCAGGTATAGCTCCGACCCTATCTTGGACCTCTACAAACTGACTACAATATTCTTTAACTTTATTACTTTCGATCGACTATGGTCTCCTTGGATTAGTCCTCTCTATCACTTTACCGAATAGGAAGCAATCTTCAATGAAACTTACATCCCTTGAATGAACACCTCTCATGTGCTTAGATTGAGCAACCTATACCCCTTTTGTCTTATCAGATATCCAAGGAATAAGCAATGTCTCCCTCTCTCACTAAATTTATCTGAGGTATGAGCATAAGCATATGCTAGATAGCCAAAAATTTATAAGTTGCTATAGTCCATAGGTCTCTCAAAAATTGCTTCGTACATCATCTTCTTACCTGTGGTCGTCATAGGTAATTGATTGATTAGATACACTGTTGTCAGCATACACTCTCCCTAGTACTTTATGGGCAAATTGGCCTGGAACCATAGTACACGTGCAACTTCTAGAATATGTTTGTGCTTACGCTCCACTAATCCATTCTACTGTAGTGTATTTACAAAAGATATTTACAACACGATCTCATTGTCTGCATAGAACTAAGTCATCGCATGGGATTTGAATTCGCTTCTATTATCGCTTTGAATTTGCTTGATCTTAGCATTGAACTATGTCCATATTGCATAAAATTGCCGAATAAGCTCTACCACTTCTAATTTGTGTTTCATTAAATATACCCATACTCCTCTACTATGGTCATCCACGATAATAAAAAAGAAGTGTGCTATAGAGAGCGATGTGGTTTGATATGGACCCCATATATCATAGTGAAATAAATTAAAACAAACTGTTATCTTTATTAAACTTGACAAACAGAGGTAATCTGATCTATTTTACCCTAAAACAGAATCATAATATAATAGTTCTTTAGATCCTAATTTGCTCCAAACAAAAGAGATATGCGACAATCTCTTAGTGGAAGGATATCCTAGTCTTTGATGCTAGAGCACAACTTCATCATGCTGCTATACTTCCATTACCACCCTACCACTTTGTACCATGCTGAGGTAGTACAATCTATCGTAGTGTCTACCTAATTCCAATTAGCCTCCTTGAGGGTAAGTCTTGTACAAAACAACAACTAGGTAAAAAGGTGAATAAGCAGTTCAACTCCGTTGTCATTTGGTTGACTGAAATTAAATTGTAATATAAATCTAGGATATATAAAACACGTTTCAAAATAATATTCCTACCAAGAGCCACTTTGCCTATTCCCCAAATAGATATGCTATTGCCATTCAAAATTTTATCCGAGGAGTGGTCACTTTGCTTATTTAAATAAGGGAAAAGTACACTTAAGTACCTTGTGGTTTACCTATTTCCAAAAAAAGGCCATGTGGTTTTTTTCTTACGAATTTAGTACCATGTGGTTTGCTTTTAAGGACAACTTCAGTCCCGGGTAGATTTTTAAGCTGACCGACCAGATGTCATCGCCACATCAGTGCCACGTAAATTTTTTAACTAAGGTAAGCCCAGATGATTTGGCACGGCAAATTACACTTTCATCCCCATTTTTTAATTTCTCTTATTTTAATCAAAACCCAATTTTTAATTCTCTAACCCTAAATTTCTTTCCTACCCACACCCTACCCCTATTCTTATTCTCCCCTATCGAAAAACCCAAAAACCTAAATCCCTAACCCGAAAACCTTGCTCCTCATCATAGCCTTATTGCGAGCAAGGAAGGTTCACATCCGAGGTCCTCTTCTCTCCCATCGTCATAGCATGTGATAAGCAAGGAAGGAAGGTCGACATTCAAGGTCCTCTTCTCTCCCATCTTCACAGTTTGTTACAAGCAATCAAGGAAGGTCCAGTGGTCCATAGACGAGGTGAGCCAAGCAATCTTTTGGTGACACTGAGGTATGCTAAGCAAGGTCCCCAGCCTTCTTTTAAACAGAGCTGAGGTTCACGGATCAAGCTCACACCCTTCTTGCATTTTTTGATTAGGTCAGCTAGGTCAAAGCTTCTGAGGTTCATGGTTCAAGAACAAAAGTAACGCAAGTACAAAAATGGCAAGTGGTGCAAGCTCAGAAGAAATTTGGAATTCAAAAGTGAGAGTTTGTGAATGTGGTGTTCCATCTTTTATGCAAATGTCAAGAACCGATCGAAATGTGGGTAGATGCTTCTTTGGTTGCGGCGAATATAACAAGTATGGCAAGAAAAGATGCAACTTCTTCGAATGGGTAAATCCTCTACCATGTAAAATGCTTGTGCAATATGTTCATGAACTACAAGTCAATCTTTGAATAGTAAGCTTGCTAGTGACTTGGTGGACTTACTGAATTACCTGTAATGACTTGTCTTCAGGATTAGTTTGTAATGTCACTTTGAATTCTCTTAATTTTGTCTTGAAGATTGGTGTATCTGTAATTGTCTCAAGTATAGTAAGCTTTTTAATTGCTTAAGTCACTTTGAATTGACAAAATGGACAACTGGTTCCATGAAATTGACAAAATGACCAAGAACCGAATCTTACGTCAAACAGGCAACGACCTCCAACATGTCCAAAATGGCCAACAACCAAAGTTTATATCCAACTTCAAAGTTATCTAACAACCGAAATATAGTCTAATATGTCCAAAATAGACCAGCATGTAGTCTAACATCCTAGTTCAGCCTAACATCCGATAGTCAACTATGTCCAAAATGACAAAATATTGATAAAATGGTCTACTAACATCCGATAGTCAACTATGTCCAACATGTACAAAATGGACAGCTTGTAATCTCCTAACGATCAGCTTGTAATCTTCATATGATCAAGTCCTAGTAGTTGAGTGTTGACTTCCTTGAACACTTGATCTCCTACTTGGTGGCAGATTACCTTGCTGACTTGCTTGCCTAGTTCTTGGTCGATTGCCTTAAACACTTGCTGTCTCGGCTGATGTTGACTCTAACTGACTTGCTTGCCTAGTTCTTGGTCGATCACCTTGAACACTTGCTACTCCTACTGATGTTGACTCCAACTTACTTGCTCGCCTAGTTACTTGCTCACCTTAAACACTTGCTGCTCCTGCTGATGTTGGCTCCAACTGAGTTGCTCCTTCCTTTACTTTCTGTGGCATGTTTTACAAAAAAATCAAGTTTGGTAATTAAACCTCGAATCATGTTTTAAAATGCTATAACATGGTCTGACCCATGACTAACCCATCGCTGCTTGGTGTTGCTAGTTGAAGCTTCACCACTTTGTGCCTGTTTTTGCGATTGAGGATGCTTCCTTCTTTGCTATGGTGTCTCACCCATAACAATAGCAGTGCAACCTCAGATGTTGTGGCCAAAACCCTTGCAATTTCCATAACGTAGTGGACCTCCAACTCTGGACAAACGACCATTTTTGTTCTGGCATTCATCCTGTTGCCTCCTTCTCTTCTTCTTGGGCTGACCTGTAGGCTTCTGATCAATGGTGGATGCACTTTCTGTTGGTCAATTATAGGCCATTCATCTTGAGATGGCAATGGGTCAATGTAATGCTTGTATACTTCCATGTACACAGCCTTTGAATAACAGTCATCTACAAAGTTCTCTGGTTCTTATCAGCAGTCATGGATTGTAGCAATTGTGTGCTTACATGGAATCCCCGTAAGCTCCCACATTTGACAAGTATAAGTTCTCGCACTAACATCCACCACAGTTAAAGTACCACCACATTCAACTTCAAATTTATTCTCACCAGATTGAGAGGGAAAACAATTACCTGCAGCTACCTTGTTGCGGTCCAATAACCTCACAATACTTGGACAATATCTCCCATCATATGCGGCCATGCTTATATGCTTATCATATATCTTCTTCATCATCTTATTCCTAATCCATTCAAGCATTGAGAGAATTGGTTTATCTCTAGCACTAGATATTGCCGCATTAAAGGACTCGCTAATATTATTGACGACGAGGTCCGTCTTGCAATGGGTGCTAAAATGGCTTCTTGCCCAATAACGTGGGTCATTCCTCATTAAGAAGCAGACATCATCTTCTCCCATGGACAATTTCTTCATTTCATCTAGGTAGTACTACCATTAAGTCTTGCTCCCAGTTAGCGAAGCAAGACATATGAGTTCCTGTAATATTCACAACATAATTAATGGTTAGCAATTGCAGCTTGCAACATAGATAGTCAATGACATGAGTTCACGAAGCATGATACCTTGAACTCTCTTCCCTTAAAAGTTACTTTAAAATTCTCGTACAAGTGCTTCACACATATACGATCCTCCACACCTGGCATAAGCTCATTCATTGCTTCTTGCAACCCTTTTTGCTTATCAAACATAAAAACCATCCTTGTCTCACTCGGATGTCCAAAATCATCTAATATGTTCTCCAAAAACCATCGCCACGATGATTTATCTTCAGCATCCACGACCACAAGTGCCAACAGGTAGATGTTATCATTCCCATCCTTTGCAACAACTGATAGCAACTGCCCTCCCATCACCCCTTTGAGGAAACAACCATCTAACCCTACGAAAGGTCTAATACCCACAAAGAATGCTTTCCTCTGGGCAGCAAACCTCAGATACATGTATCGGAATGTTGGCACAGGCAGCAATGGCACCAACGAGGGATGTAAAGCCACGAAATTTGGCTCCTTGATCCATCCAGGACTAGCTTCTATAGTTACTGATTATGACTCTTGATCCTGGACTTGTATTGAGGATCATGCTACCATAATCACGGAGCCTTGTATATTGCTTCTTTGTATCACTATGAATAATTGCCATTGCCCTTGCCTTTGCTCTATAACATTGCTTGATAGAAATTTCAGCATTCACCTTCTTCTGCATTCTCCTTTGCATAGGAATCACCTTCCAATCTGGATTATCTCTAAATTCTTCAAGAAATTTGTTAGCAAGGAACCTACATAACGTATCATGAAAATCACAGCATTATAGTTTATCAAAAAAAATTAGATTTCATTAAATTCATAGAATTAAGCACATATCATAAAAATCAGATTTCATTAAAAGCATAACATCAAACACATATCATAAAAATCAGATTT
>SOPF01023658.1:0-14363 GCA_012979155.1 Hypericum perforatum | reverse complement strand
TTTCATTAAAAGCATAACATCAAACACATATCATAAAAATCAGATTTGACAGAAATAACATAACATCAAACACACATCATAAAAATCAGATTTGACAGAAATCTAACCAAATTGACAAAACAAAGCATTACTTAGCAGTGACAATCTTGTTCTTCCATTTTTTGGTACATTTGTGTTGCGGATGCCAAGTTTTGATCTGAAACACGCCTTCATCATTGACTAATGATGCATGGATTTTGAACCCACAGTTATCCTTGCATATTGTAGTCACTCTCCCCTTGTTGTTCTTTGTAAACACAAATCCAGCCCTTTTTTCACACTCCATCCTCTTAACGCCTTCCGAAATATCATAGCTGAGCTAAACTTCATCTCGAGAGTCAAATTTCCTGAACTCTCATTGTACCATGGATAATCATTTGTACCATGTGCATCTTCCTCATTTATAACTCCAATCAATTCAGTATCACATTCAATCACCGGGTCATGATCATCCTCAACTACTCTCTCATCTATATCATCGTCAATCAGTTCTTCATATTCTGCCTCATCAACCAACGACTCCTCCTCGTTACTCTAGACATAATCTTCATCAGCTTCATCATCTTTATCTGCCATCACCAAACTAATACCTTCATCAACATTTTCCTCATTTGACTCACCAATTCCATCCAAAGGCATTTGTTCATTATCATTATCCTCAGATGACGAACTATCTCCATTGCCACACAAATTATCCCCTCTATCAAGATTCCAATCTTCTTCAATAACATCACTAACAATACCCCTAGTCAGCAATTCACTATCCCTCTTCAACCTAGTTTCCAACCTGGCTTTATAGACTACCAAAGTAGTAATTTCATCTCCTACTTCAATACCCGAAATATCAACAAATTGCTTGTCCACTTCACTCATTATCATAGCCACAACTTCTCTATCATCACAAATTTCCACTAAGGTTGCTTCTCTAACAATATCACTTCGTTTATACTATAAACGAATTGCATTTTCTCTTATTCTTAAGTAATCACGATAAAAGTTGCATATATGCCAGAAACAAACCCTTCAATCTCATACATGTACGACGGCTCAAAGAAATCTTCTCCTACGTATCGCAAACCACCTTCATCCACCTAATTGCCACCAAAATTGTACCGAACTTGAATCCACCCCTCCTTCATTACAACCTGCGACAGAAGCTTGATAAGTAAAGCAAACCCTAAAAGAACATTCACATAAAACCCTAAGTTTGCTATGTACCTAGACGAAATGACACCAGGTTTTCAAGAGGAAAGGCAGAGGAGTGGATGGCAGAGCAGTCGGGTTTCGAGAGAGGAGATAAAGGAGGAGAAAAATGAGGCTGTGAAGAGGAGCAAGGTTTTCGGGTTAGGGATTTGGGTTTTTGGGTTTTTCGATAGGGGAGAAGAAGAGTCGGGGTGGGGTATGGGTAGGAAAGAAATTTAAGGTTAGGGAATTAAAAATTGGGTTTTTATTGAAATAAGAGAAATTCAAAAATGGGGATGAAAGTGAAATTTGCCATGCCAAATCATCCGTTCTTATCTCAGTTAAAAAAAATTACATGGCGCTGATGTGGCAATGACATCTAGCTAGTCAGCTTAAAAATCTGCCTAGGACTAAAGTTGTCCTCAAAAGCAAACCACATGGTACTAAATTCGTAAGAAAAAACCACATGGCCTTTTTTAGAAATAGGTAAACCACAGGGTACTTCAGTGTACTTTTCCCTTTAAATAATTGAATAGGTTAATGTCCAAATCCATGTGTTCAGTTGCTCCAATATCAATGATTCCAATGATGTACATGAAAGGTCTTACCCGCTATGTTGAAAGTTTCCTCAGTAGGGTTTTTCTTGCTCTCTCCATTCTCTATGCTAAGATACTTTATTAGACTTGCATATTAATCTTTTGTCAGACTGGGCATAAGGCTTCCATGGCTTGACACATGTACTTGTGCTACCTTCAGACGTGGTACACCCCGGTTTGACCCTTTCCCTTGCTTTTTAAAAGATTCTCTCTAACCTTTCTTCACCCAACCTAATGGAAACCCTATTAGTTCATAGCACTACTCCTCGCTGTGATCAACCTTTTTATAATGATCACATTTGGATCTCTTGCATCTCACTGAAACCCTATCTTGATATTATGTCTTCTCTGCCTGGGCTTTAAAAGCGGCTATCTTAACCATGTTGTGCCTTATTGCTGAGATGTGTCACTGATGTGTCCAAACTTGGATCTAAATACGTGCAAGAATTACACGATCGCACAAGTAATATCGTGATAAGTAAGATCGTCTCCACAGGGAATAGCAAGTGAAAATTGTTCGTCAAGTACCGGATGATGTGTTCTAAATCTTAAGCTAAGCGAATGGATCGTTGGGTTGATGATCTAATACTATTGTGCTAAAATCTCAATATCGATTATAAATCCAAGTTTGTCAGGCCTAGATTCATTAGCAATATCAAGTTTTTCTCCAATAAACGAATGAAGGCTACAATCTAAACCAAGTTGTCATCCTTGATCAAAATATAAGCATTCATTGATCTATCTTAAATAAGGACTTCAAATATAAAGATAACTTGCAATCAAAGAAGACAATGAAAGTACCTTGATTATATCGAATCCAATGTTACAATATCCTCAAGAACAATTCAAGAACATAAAGTAAAGACTAACAACTAATGTTTTTATCTTGGAGAGTTCTTAACTAAAACTAGCTCTTCTCTTTCTCTTCCTCTCCAAGTGATTTTCCTGCAGCCTCCTCCTTGGTCTTGTCCTCTTCCAAGTTGCTTTCCACCTCAAAAGTGTAGACAAAGGTAAATGGGAAGTTTGGTGAAGCAATTCTTAATGTTGGCTGTCGAACCCCAGCGTACGTTGGCTAGGCCAGCGTACGTTGGGGTTGCTCTCTGCCTCTGTCTTCTTTTTGTCCGAGCACCCCCAGCGTACGTTGGCCTAGCCAGCGTACGTTGGGGTTGCTCTCTGCCTCTCGAGCAAATCTTCCCGAGCAAGGCCAACGTACGCTGGCCTGACCAGCGTACGTTGGGGTAGTAATCTGCCCTAACTCACAATTGCCTTCAAACTTCCGATTTTCAGCTCGACTCATCGCCTATGTCCACCGATCCTTGCTTTAGCTCCCAAGATGCTCCAAATACCTACAAAACACACCAAAACAATAGGTAATCTTCTCTTTGACCAATTAATCAAAATGAAACAAAACATAGACAAGACTCAACTTAACACTTCCTAAAACGTGACAAAATGACATAAACTAAAGCTAAACGGATGCATGTTCTCACATGCATCACACCCCCACACTTACTTCTTTCCTTGTCCCCAAGGAAGGTGCATCAGAAAACCATCAAATGGTGCCATCAGAAATTAAACCTTCATCACAAAATCATCCCCACAAGCACACACATCACGACCTTGAGCAAAGTGAATACAAAAGCAATAGGCTATTATACCCTCAATCATTTAATCAAGTTTTTACACCAAATGTTCCGGACTAGAGAGTTAACCACTCGTAGGATAGGAATTATTTAAACTCACAAGTGTATGATGGTCAACTATCCTACTCTCGTGTGCACATTCAAGGTCTAAAAATGTTAAATATCATACCAAAACACACTCGAAACAAAGTAGATCATGTCATATGAGGGACTTTTATTGGGTTGTAATGGGGCTAAAGGTAAAGGTGAGGATATGAGCATGGGCAGTGGCTAAACCACCCGATCCGAGGAGCTTATATACAAAATTCTACCTCTCGTCTATTCTACACGTCTCACCTTATCATTATCACTCATCCCGATATAACCCAACTCCTAAAGACCAACTTTTCTTTTATGACTTGCTTACCTTGCTCCTTGTGCTTTTCTTAACTTTTATGCTCAATTCCTTCTTTCTTTCCACTTTCTCTTTTTTTTTTACATTCTTCTTTTCTTTTCTTTTTCTTTTTCAACTTTTTCTAAGCACAAGGTTTCTCTTTTTTTTTCTTTTTGCAAGCCAAGTCTTTACACTTTCATGGTCTTGACTACCCGCAACCCTTATATGGTAAGGCACCTCCCAAGCTATACTACAATAAGAACCCTTACACAAATTTCCCAAAGATATAATCCTAAAGCTTCCTCGGACGAATAGTCAAAGGTGGGAAAGTTCATGAGAAACGGTTATATAGTAGCTTACATATAATATTTCAATGAATAGGCTCAAGCTCAACGGGGTATGCAATGGATAAGATCAGGTTTTTGGCTCTAAGGCCCTAGGCTTATAGCAAAATTACCCTCGACACTCTCTACCTCATTGAGTTATGCAAGGTAATCATTTAACACCTCCATCGCTCAAACGAAGCACACATCTCGTGAATAAAATAAAGACGGATTATCCTTGCCTTCGGCTCAAAATCTCACAAGGTCACTCGTTAATTCACTAGTCTAGTCTATCTAGCGTAACGACTAGCCTAAATGAACGAGGATATAATAGCTTATGTCTAAAAAATTCATTTTGCTCAAGACTGTTGAATGCATGATATGGGGCTTTTCTTATGACAAGAAGTTCAAAAATTCTGAGGATTGTTTCATCATTTGCAAAAGACTCTAACACACTTCAATCAAAAACACAAAACACACACAAAACAGACTCGATCACATGCATAAGACTAAATAACAAAGCAAAATAACAACCACATAACAACCACAGTAAGAAGAGAGACAGGCACAGTAAGATCAACACAAGTAATAAAAGGCATAACACACACATAAACACACACACACCCCCACACTTAGAAGACACATTGTCCTCAATGTGTGAAGAAAAACATGCAAAACGGACAATGAAAATAGCAAATGAAAGACAAACTAAAAATTAAAAATAAAAACTAAGCAAAGTAAGGAGAAGAAAAAGCATGTGATCATTGTTCTGGCGGAGGTTGGAGGTGATTGCGGAGCCATTCCCATTGAGCGCGGTTATAGGCCTGGTCCTCCTGATATAATTGCCAGCGAGCTGCCTGTTCCTCTGCATTGTTCCGCACTTTGACCTCGAGGTCAGTGATGCGCTGGGCTAGATTGTTGATGCTTGCTTGCTGCTCTGGGAGTTGAACATTTTCTTCTTGCATTAAGCAGTTCCGGACACCCTCACGATCAATGTATGGAATGACCGCATATTCCCTGGTGCCCTGTTCAACTGTGCCAGTCTTGGACATTAAATGCCATTTCACCAGCTGATCATGATCAATTTTCGATGGGTTGATCATGTTTTCATTTATCGGCGGATCTGCAACAAACTCACGAACAAGCATAGCAACAATATGGCCAAGCCCTAGCCAACGGGGGTTAGGCAAATCTAAGGTACGCTTAATCACATCAACAATTAACCCAAATGTGTCAAACCTACGATGGTTTTGTGCACAAGCTAAAGCATATAATTGTTGCTTTATGATTTTGCTACTCTCAAACTGTGCACTAAAGCACCCAGCCATAAAACGATGAAAGACACACCAGTGTATGTCTTTAATGAGGATGGCTGGTGATTGTGTCTTATAGCGAGGCAAACCCGTGAGTTCTTGCCAAGCACTGTGAGGAGCAGAATCACTCAAAAAAGTTATACCATCCCCCCCCCCGATTAATTTTAATCAAGTCAACTAGCACATCCTCATTTACAGTGATTTTCTTGCCATGTATACGTACAGTAAATGAGGAGTTATTCGGGGCAACAACCACAGTGCTATAAAACTCGACAACAGCAGCAGGATTAGTCTTAACGACTGTATCAGAGAAAAATTCCCAACCTAGTGCAGCTATAGCTTCTCGGAGTTCATAATCACAACCCGCCAATCTCATTTCATCCCAATCAATCAATTGATATCCTATGAACTGACAATTATCAAATTTCTTATATCTCTCCCCCTCCCATTCTTCATGTATTAGGAAAGGAGCATCGTACCTTTGGGTTAAGTCGATCGGCCGAGATGCGCGTGAAGTCTTGCCTGGCTCCTTTGCACCTCGGCGACGTTTGTTTGAAGCTTCCTTGCCCATGTCAAATTGTTTGGATCAACTCGAAGGCCTCGGCAAGGGGAGCAAAACCTAGTTGTCGGATCTTGAATTCGTCGACGGATGAGCTCGAAATCTGCAAAACAAATTGTGTTAAGGGTTTTTCTTTTTGGGAGAAGTGTGGATGAATGTTTGGAGGAAAGGAAGAAGTGAGGAGAAGAGGAGAAGAGTTGGCAATTTTAAGAGGGGAATTCGACCCCCAGCGTACGTTGGCTAGGCCAGCATACGTTGGGGTCCCTTTCTGTTTCTTCCTCCCGAGCTCCCCCAGCGTACGTTGGCCAGGCTAGCATACGTTGGGGTAGCTTTCTGCCGTTTTCTCCCAAGCAGCCCCAGCGTACGTTGGCTAGGCCAGCGTACGTTGGGGTAGCTTTCTGCCGTTTTCTCCCGAGCAGCCCCAGCGTACGTTGGCTAAGCCAGTGTACGTTGGGGTCGCTCTCTGCCATTTTCTCCTCCAATTTTTGCTCCCGGACTTGATCGTTACTCTGCAAAACCAAAACAAATGACATATTTTTCGAGGGTAACCCTATGTACATTCCCCTAGAAACCCACAAACTCAGGAAAACTCGGACGAGTGACTCTAAAAATTTAAAAGAATTTAAGAGAAAAGTGTAGTTCTAAGTTAACGTCGTTAGCTTGACGGTGATAAGGTCTTACTGAGCTGGGTCTGCAAGGTCGATGTGAGATTCGTGTGCCTCACAATGATCACCAAGGTATGCTTTAATGCGTTGTCCATTTACCTTAAACTCTTCATTCGTATCCGGATTCCGAATTTGAATAGCTCCATAAGGCGATATGGCAACCACCGTAAATGGACCAGTCCATCTAGACTTGAGTTTACCTGGGAAGAGTTTTAGGCGTGAGTTATATAATAATACTTGTTGGCCTACCGAAAACTCACGACGAAGGATCTTCTTGTCATGCCATTTCTTAGTTCTCTCCTTGTAAAACTTGGCATTTTCATAAGCTTGTAGACGAAATTCATCAAGCTCCTCAAGTTGTAAAATTCTTCTTTCACCCGCCTTGTCAAGGTTGAAGTTCAACCGACGCAGTGCCCAATATGCTTTGTGCTCTAGCTCAACCGGAAGGTGACAAGCTTTTCCATAAATCAACTGGTACGGTGACATCCCAATAGGAGTCTTGTATGCAGTTCTATATGCCCACAGTGCATCGTTTAGCTTGCTAGACCAGTCTTTCCATGATGGATTCACCGTGACTTCAAGGATGCGCTTGATTTCCCTATTGGAAACTTCAACTTGGCCACTTGTTTGGGGGTGATAAGCTGTTGCAATCTTGTGCGTAACCCCATATTTTGTTAGTGCATTTGCAAGCAAATTATTTCGGAAATGCTTACCTCCATCACTGATGAGTACCCTAGGAGTTCCGAATCGACTGAAAATGTTCTTTTGCAAGAACTTAATCACCACTTTTGCATCATTGGCTGGTAATGCCACGGCTTCAACCCATTTGGATACGTAGTCAACTGCAAGAAGAATATAAAGATTACGATCAGATGGAACAAAAGGACCCATAAAGTCAATACCCCACACGTCAAATATTTCAACTTCCATGATGCCCGCCTGAGGCATCTCATGACGGCGAGAAATGTTTCCTGTTCGTTGGCATCGATCACATTTGCTCACGAACTTAGCAGCATCTTTAAACAATGTTGGCCAATAAAATCCGCTTTGTAGCACCTTGGCGGCAGTGCGTTCTCCAGCAAAATGGCCACCGTAAGGCGAGTCATGACAATGGTGCAAAATGAGTTCTTGTTCTTCTTGTGGTACGCATCTTCTCAATAGTTGATCTTTGCCAATTTTGAACAAATATGGCTCATCCCATACATAGTACCTAATATCACGCAAAAATCTTTTCTTCTTGTCGGAAGACAAATCAGGAGGCATAATATTACTCACAAGATAGTTTACATGATCGGCATACCATGGGATAGAAATGACTTCTAATGCATATAATTGTTCATCAGGAAAAGATTCGTTAATAGGAAAAGAAGATGTTACCACCGGGTTGTCGAGTCGTGAAAGATGGTCTGCTACTGGATTATCGGCACCCCTTCGATCACGAATTTCTATGTTGAACTCTTGAAGTAGAAGGATCCATCTGATGAGCCTTGGTTTATCATCCTTCTTGTTGAAGAGATAACGGATAGCAGCATGATCTGTGTGCACCGTTACCTTACTCCCAAGTAAATAAGCTCGAAATTTGTCAAGGGCAAAGATTACTGCAAGAAATTCCTTCTCAGTCGTTGCATAGTTGACTTGAGCATCGTCCAATGTGCGACTTGCATAATAAATGGCATGGAGTCTGGTAGTCTTTTTCTGACAAAGGACAGCCCCAACGGCATAGTCACTTGCATCGCACATAATTTCGAACGGTAGCTCCCAATCTGGAGATATTATCACTGGTGCCAACACGAGTGCCTTCTTTAATTTGGTGAAGGCTTCTTGGCATTCTTCATCAAACACAAATGGAACCTCCTTCTCAAGCAACCTACAAAGGGGTTTGGTTATCTTTGAGAAATCTTTAATGAAGTGCCAATAGAATCCGACATGACCTAGGAAACTCCGTATTCCCTTGACGTTCAGTGGAGGTGATAGTTTGGCTATGACTTCCAACTTGGCTTTGTCCACCTCTAGTCCATTTCTTGATATCTTATGACCGAGTACTATTCCTTCCGTCACCATGAAGTGACACTTTTCCCAATTCAAAACTAAGTTGGTTTCCTTGCAGCGCTCAAGCACCTTTCCTAAGTGTAATAAGCATTTGTCGTATGAATCTCCAAACACCGAAAAATCATCCATGAAGATCTCAATCTCTCGCTCTACCATATCCAAAAAAATTGCCATCATGCATCGCTGGAAAGTGGCCGGTGCATTGCAAAGTCCAAATGGCATCCTACGGAAAGCAAATGTACCGTAAGGGCAAGTGAAAGTGGTCTTTTCCTGATCTTCCGGTGCAATAGCAATCTGAAGATATCTCGAATATCCATCCAAAAAACAGTAATATGCATGCCCTTCCAATCTATCCAACATCTGGTCAATAAAGGGTAGCAGAAAATGATCCTTTCGGGTTGCCTTGTTAAGCTTTCGGAAGTCAATACATACTCGGTGACCGACTACCATCCTTGTCGGGATGAGCTCGTTGTTGGCATTGGAAACCACCGTGATACCTCCCTTCTTTGGGACACATTGAGTTGGACTTACCCACTTTGAATCTGAGATAGGGTAAATGACACCGGCATCGAGCCACTTGATAACTTCCTTCCTTACTACCTCCTTCAGATTCGGATTGAGTCTTCACTGTGCTTCTACTGATGGACTGAAGTCATCTTCTAAAATGATCTTGTGTTGACAAAGAGAAGGACTAATTCCCTTGATATCTCTGAGTGTCCATCCAATAGCTTCTTTGTGCTCACCTACCACTTTTAAAAGTTGCTCTTCTTGATCTTGATCCAACAAGGAAGAGATGATGATTGGCAACTTATGATCTTTATCTAGGTAGGCATACTTGAGATGTGTTGGAAGTGGCTTTAGCTCTAATTCCGGTGGTGCAACAGTGGATGACTGTAGTTTTGGCCTTGGTGTGTCATCTAACTCTAGCGATTCTACCGTGCGTGCCCATGCCACCATTTCTCTAGAATCTTCAATTTGTTCAACATCTTCCCATGAAATTTCCTGCACTTGCTCTTCTTCCTTCTCAGCTACAATCTCATCCACAACATCGATCCGGTAGCAATCATCCTCTGCAGATGGGTACTTGGCTGCTTCAAACACATTGAACACAACTTCATCATCACATACCTTGAATCGGAGCTCACCCTTCTCTACATCAATACTTGTCTTTCCGGTAGCCAAAAATGGCCGACCAAGGAGAAGTGGTACATCGCGATCTTCTTCCATCTCCATAACAATGAAGTCCACCGGAAAAATCAAGGTGTCAACCTTGACTAACACATTCTCCACTATTCCCTTTGGTCTTGTCACCGATCGATCTGCAAGCTGGAGTACTATCGATGTAGACTTCATGTCGCCCAATCCAAACTTCTGGAATATTGATAAAGGCATGAGATTAATGTTGGACCCCAAATCAATGAGTGCTTTCTTGAATACTTGGTCACCAATTGTGCATGGAATAGTGAAACTCCCTGGATCCTTCATCTTTTGGGGTAAATCTTGGCTCAAGACAGCGCTACACCCTCTCGTCAAGGGAATGACTTCAAAATCATCAATGCTCCTCTTCTTTGAAATGAATTCCTTGATCCATTTCCGGTATGTTGGCATTTGCTCAAAAGCATCAAGGAGCGGTATGTTGATATGAAGGTTCTTGAAAAGCTCCAAGAACTTATGGTAGCTTGGGTGCATGACTTGCTTGTTCACCCTTTGAGGAAATGGCGGTGGAGGGTACTTCCTTTCCGGTGTTGGCTTGACTGCTTCCTTAGGTACCTTATCTTTTTCTCCAGTGATAGGAGTTACTTGTAGCTCATCTTCCTCTTCCCCAACTATCTTCCTTGGTGGAGGAATTACTGGAGTCTTCACTGCATTCTTCTCCAAGTCTAAGCCACTTCTAGTTGTGATGGCCTTGCAATGCTCTTATTTGGTGGGAGGAGCCTCGGTATTGCTTGGAAGAGTGCCTGGTGGTCTCGCGTTGAGTTGCGTTGCCAATTGACTGATTTGTACTTCAAGATTTTGGATGGTTGCTTCATGGCTCAACACTTGCTTGCGCAGTTCATCCTCACCTCGACGATCTTGTGGTGGTGGTCCGTGTTGCTGCCACCTTTGTTGATATGGCTGGAATTGTTGAGGTGGAGGACCTTGAATATTTCCACCTCCATAAGGTGGTCTCGGTTGTTGAGGTGCCTGTTGACCTGCATTATTCTTCCAAGAAAAATTTGGGTAGTTTCTCCAACCCAGGTTATACGTAGTGGAATAAGGATCATTATTCCTATTAGTATTTCCCACAAAATTTACAGGCTCAGCAATAAATGAACAATTATCCGTGCCATGTGGTCCAGTGCAAATTTCGCATACCTGAGATGATGATGTTGCTTGAAGTGACATTGATCCCTTAACTAGTTGCGTAAGTGTTGCTACCTGTGCCTTCAAAGCAGCCACTTCATCATTGTCTTGAACACTAGCAACTCTCTTTCTCTCGGTTCGTTCTCCCCAATCATGGTTGTTGGTAGCCATGGCTTCAATGATTTGAAAACCATCAGCTTCCGACTTATCTGTCAAGTTTCCTCCAGCTGCTGCATCTAGGTTGACTCGAATAAGTGGCTCACATCCATTGTAGAATGTTTGGATAAGCATCCATTCTGGTATCTGATGATGTGGGAATTCGCGAAGTAGTCTCTTGAATCGATGCCAAGCCTCGTGCAACGATTCACCACCTAGCTGTTTAAATTGAGAAATCTTATTACGCAGTTGAGTGGTTTTACCTGGAGGATAATGCTTTTCCAAGAACTTGTCAGCAAGCTCGTCCCATGTTGTGAAGGTGCCGGCTGGAAATGAATCTACCCACTCCCTAGCATCATCTTTCAAACTATACTTGAACAGTCGAAGCTTGATGGCATCTGGTGTGACACCATTGTTTTTTACTGTCGAACAATGATCCTCAAAATTTTGGATGTGCTTTGTTGGATTTTCTGAGGGATAACCTCCAAATTGGTCTTTTTCAACCATTGAAAGGAGGTTGCTCTTGATCTCGAAATTGTTTGCCTCCACGGTTGGATATTCAATGCTTGATCGAAGGTCAACAAGCCTTGGGTGTGACTTGTGTCTCATAGCGGCAGGAACATTGACTACTTGTCGATCACCCATCTCTTCTATATGTAAGTTTCTTCTCCTGATTCGTCGAATGGTTCGTTCAATCTCCGAATCTTGCTCAAGAAGAGGTTGGTTCTCACGACGAGTATTTGGCATTCACCTCCTGTACTTGTATGATACTATAACACTCAACAGAGAGGATCAAATGCAACAAGAATAATAAACATGTAACAAAGCTTAGTCTCAAAATTAAGAACACTAGTTCCAATATTAACAAAAACAAATTCAAACTTCTACTCCCCGGCAATGGCGCCAAAAACTTGATGTGTCCAAACTTGGATCTAAATACGTGCAAGAATTACACGATCGCACAAGTAATATCGTGATAAGTAAGATCGTCTCCACAGGGAATAGCAAGTGAAAATTGTTCGTCAAGTACCGGATGATGTGTTCTAAATCTTAAGCTAAGCGAATGGATCGTTGGGTTGATGATCTAATACTTTGTGCTAAAATCTCAATATCGATTATAAATCCAAGTTTGTCAGACCTAGATTCATTAGCAATATCAAGTTTTTCTCCAATAAACGAATGAAGGCTACAATCTAAACCAAGTTGTCATCCTTGATCAAAATATAAGCATTCATTGATCTATCTTAAATAAGGACTTCAAATATAAAGATAACTTGCAATCAAAGAAGACAATGAAAGTACCTTGATTATATCGAATCCAATGTTACAATATCCTCAAGAACAATTCAAGAACATAAAGTAAAGACTAACAACTAATGTTTTTATCTTGGAGAGTTCTTAACTAAAACTAGCTCTTCTCTTTCTCTTCCTCTCCAAGTGATTTTCCTGCAGCCTCCTCCTTGGTCTTGTCCTCTTCCAAGTTGCTTTCCACCTCAAAAGTGTAGACAAAGGTAAATGGGAAGTTTGGTGAAGCAATTCTTAATGTTGGCTGTCGAACCCCAGCGTACGTTGGCTAGGCCAGCGTACGTTGGGGTTGCTCTCTGCCTCTGTCTTCTTTTTGTCCGAGCACCCCCAGCGTACGTTGGCCTAGCCAGCGTACGTTGGGGTTGCTCTCTGCCTCTCGAGCAAATCTTCCCGAGCAAGGCCAACGTACGCTGGCCTGACCAGCGTACGTTGGGGTAGTAATCTGCCCTAACTCACAATTGCCTTCAAACTTCCGATTTTCAGCTCGACTCATCGCCTATGTCCACCGATCCTTGCTTTAGCTCCCAAGATGCTCCAAATACCTACAAAACACACCAAAACAATAGGTAATCTTCTCTTTGACCAATTAATCAAAATGAAACAAAACATAGACAAGACTCAACTTAACACTTCCTAAAACGTGACAAAATGACATAAACTAAAGCTAAACGGATGCATGTTCTCACATGCATCACACCCCCACACTTACTTCTTTCCTTGTCCCCAAGGAAGGTGCATCAGAAAACCATCAAATGGTGCCATCAGAAATTAAACCTTCATCACAAAATCATCCCCACAAGCACACACATCACGACCTTGAGCAAAGTGAATACAAAAGCAATAGGCTATTATACCCTCAATCATTTAATCAAGTTTTTACACCAAATGTTCCGGACTAGAGAGTTAACCACTCGTAGGATAGGAATTATTTAAACTCACAAGTGTATGATGGTCAACTATCCTACTCTCGTGTGCACATTCAAGGTCTAAAAATGTTAAATATCATACCAAAACACACTCGAAACAAAGTAGATCATGTCATATGAGGGACTTTTATTGGGTTGTAATGGGGCTAAAGGTAAAGGTGAGGATATGAGCATGGGCAGTGGCTAAACCACCCGATCCGAGGAGCTTATATACAAAATTCTACCTCTCGTCTATTCTACACGTCTCACCTTATCATTATCACTCATCCCGATATAACCCAACTCCTAAAGACCAACTTTTCTTTTATGACTTGCTTACCTTGCTCCTTGTGCTTTTCTTAACTTTTATGCTCAATTCCTTCTTTCTTTCCACTTTCTCTTTTTTTTTTACATTCTTCTTTTCTTTTCTTTTTCTTTTTCAACTTTTTCTAAGCACAAGGTTTCTCTTTTTTTTTCTTTTTGCAAGCCAAGTCTTTACACTTTCATGGTCTTGACTACCCGCAACCCTTATATGGTAAGGCACCTCCCAAGCTATACTACAATAAGAACCCTTACACAAATTTCCCAAAGATATAATCCTAAAGCTTCCTCGGACGAATAGTCAAAGGTGGGAAAGTTCATGAGAAACGGTTATATAGTAGCTTACATATAATATTTCAATGAATAGGCTCAAGCTCAACGGGGTATGCAATGGATAAGATCAGGTTTTTGGCTCTAAGGCCCTAGGCTTATAGCAAAATTACCCTCGACACTCTCTACCTCATTGAGTTATGCAAGGTAATCATTTAACACCTCCATCGCTCAAACGAAGCACACATCTCGTGAATAAAATAAAGACGGATTATCCTTGCCTTCGGCTCAAAATCTCACAAGGTCACTCGTTAATTCACT
>SOPF01023657.1:21491-32491 GCA_012979155.1 Hypericum perforatum | reverse complement strand
TGGTCTCGAACCAATGACGGCAAGAAAATTTGACTCGAATGCATGGAAGAATCCTTCTTCCCTGTTTCCATTTCCATCAGCATTCTTCCTAAGCTATAGAATCAGCTTTAGAAGAGATACTCCAACACTTTTTGTAAAAGAGTTCCGGAGTCATATATTACATTGTTCCCCTTACTGGCGTGAGAGATACAATTCTCTTATCTATTGGATAGTATATCTTACAAATCCAAAATCTGCCACTTTGAGAACAAAGTTCTGATCGAGAATGATGTTGTGAGGTTTGATATTGAAATGTAAGACTTGCATCTTGCATCCCAGATGTAGAGAGTCAATGCCACAAGCCACTCCCAACACAATGTCATTAATTTTCTCATTGCTGATTGTATGCGTGTAATTTTTAGATAATACGTACTTGTAGAGACACAGCAAGTAGGCATGAAATCATAAACAAGAGCGCTCTAAGACCGTTATGTGCAGAATCCAATCAGTTGAACCACGTTGAGATGGTGAACTCCTCCACATTGAGTAATTTGCTTTATCGAGCATCTTCACGGTTGCAAGATGACCGCTACGAAGTGTTCCTTTGTATACAGAGCCATAGCCTCCCTTCTGAGTTTGTCCTCGAGTCTATTAGTCATCTTCCCCTCCATATCAAAATAGCACATGCATTAAGCTAGTCACTGTAAAAAAATCAATTACCAACTATAACAATGCTCGATTAGTGAAAGAAGAGTCAATATATTCTTACAGTTGATCTTCTTGAGTAGATTATTAGACACAGACTCCAACTTCAATCAGGAGTTGTCGCAAAATACCTAACACCGCGATTGGCAGGACGTGGCATATCATTCAATTGTGAAGACTTTAACATGGTATCGAAACGGATTTGTTGGTCCTGATGAAATTGAGTTATGAACTGGATACTTACTTGAGGGGAGAGCACCGCTGGCTTGAACATAGTACTCCTCGTTGGTCACATCAGTAAGGTAATATCAGGGACTTCCATTGCTCAAACCTGAAGTCGAAGCAATCACGAATTTCCTTATAAGATACCAAGTTGCTAGTTCTTACAAGAAGAGACATAGAAGTTGGAACCACCTGCTAGAAATCCAATATTTTTAGTCTTGGAAACAGTACGGCGACAATTTTTCCGGACGTTTTGGAGAATGTTGCCCTGTACATCATGTTGAATTCTACTACATTGATTGTAGCAAGTAATTGAACTTTGTTTACAAATACAAACATTTATCAACCTGGTAATAATCATTCCCCTTGGCGGCTTCAATGAGCGCGAGATGGGATAGGGAAAGCCATTTTACCCGAAATCTTGACTTCATATACTACCCACATATGGCAGTCTTCAACCTGGTAATAATCATGAATTCACACTTCACCTGAAATTAAATGTTAGACTGTGTCAAACAAGTTACTCTCACATGACTTATGAGGATTTATCTAAAAAAAACATTGATCATATTTTTCCCCCCTCCCTTTTACTTTTTGCCGGCAAATCCACCATTTTCTTTGACTTTTTTAAATATATATTCACGAGTTTGAACTAAATTCGATACGAATTTAAATCAAATCGAATATTGAAACAAATTCAAATTAAATTCATTATAAATTTTTTTAAATCATATGCAATTTGTTTCATATCAAATTCGATTTTAATTTTTGACGAATAAAAATAAATCGAATCGAATTTTTAGAAAAATCAAATTATGTAAAATTAAGAATTGAATTCTAACAATGAAAGCCCGGGTCCGGGATGAATTCAATGCTTGTCGGGCCCAAAAGCATAAAAGGGCACTTTGAGAGGTGTAAAATTATTTATACTTCGTTCGGTGGTACACCATGTTAACAATCGGTAATACTTATTAAACGATATTTGTTATTTTCCAGTATATGACGTTCCGTTACTTCGATGGTACAACATGTTGGCTTTCATTTTGTTTGTTTGGTGAATTAGTATTTGCGAAACTATAGTTTTGTTATGATTCTACTACTAGATAAAAATATTATTTTTCTATTCCATTTTTTTCCTCACATGGTCTATTTTAAAAATATATATGTTTTGATATTTGTAGATAAATATGTAGTTTTCTCTTACATGTTTTAAATAAATAATATGTAGTTTTGATTTTTTCTATTATAGAGACCAAAGTTCCTAATTTTGTATTTTGGTGACATTATTAATATTAGCAGTACGTTTGATTTCTCTATCCTCGCATGAAAAGGGTAAAAAAAATCCCTGTAATCACATGTAACTGAACAGTATGCTGGTGGATGTCGCCGATTTACCATTTGGATATTAATACACATTAGTAATTTATTAATATGAAAATTGCTTTTCAAAAAACACTTTCAATATGATCTCTTAAAACAAAATTCATCGGGTGCAAATTGTACGGACTTAAATTTCATCAACGTGGAGATCATATAAGCACAGTAATAGACATTAGATTAATCGTGTGTGGTATTATATTAAAATTTTTATATTCAATTCAAAATCTCAAAACTATTGAATTTATATATTTTAGTTCTTCTAAATTAGTTCATCCTATATATTTTAATCAATGTAAATATACTCTCAACGAAAGCGAATCAAATTTTCCGATGTTAACTAATGCTTCCTATTCCCCTTGTCAACATAAGTTCCAAAAATCCACGAATTGCCCCTTCGTTAAGACGGTTCTCTCCGCACCTGTTCGAGATTTGAGGGTAGAGGCGGTAAGCTTCCGGTCTTGGGCGCTTTGTTCCCGAAGCACCGGTGATTGATTATTAATTGATTAGAACTTGCTTTGAGCGGATTTTGTTGTTGTTCTTTTTTAGAGTAGCTAATGAAAATCTCTGTTTGTTTTGAATGTGAACGACCTTTGACCGGAAAGAGTTGTAAAATTTACATTTGAACTTGCTTATAAACTAATAAGAGTTCAGGGGAGAACACCACGGGGAAGAGACTAGAGAGATTCACTATGTGTAATTAAAATGTACTACGTAGACTCTAGAGACAGAAGTCACTCAAGACTAGTTTCTCGAAATACTTGTCTTAATTGTTTATTAGATGAAAAAAGGGAAAATAGTTGCATTATCTATTTTTAGTTTTTTTTTTACCATTTGAGGGGTGTAGTATATCTTTATATACATACACACTACCAACCGGTACTCATTCTCTTGGGAAATAAAAAAGGTATACAAAAAGTAGAAACAGCCAAAAGCAAGGAAGTTTTTGTTCTGTACAACCAACTAATACTCATCTTCTTGCTTACTAAACCACCATGCCCTTGCAAGGAACGATTCTGATGTGAAATTGACAGCTTTAATGACGTAGCTTTGTGAAATTAGATCGTTCCTAAAACCACATAACTAACTGACAATGACCATAAGCATATTAGGCCAAGTCGGCAGGATTTAAAAAAAAAAATGAGACAGAGAGAAAAATCAAGGAGAGCATGATCCCCGCAAAATCCAAAATCATGGACACCATTGGTAGCTCCCAGACGTCGGTTGACCAAGGAGTTGGAGTTTTCCTTCTTGGTTGGCAAGTTGTGTCTGTGCGGGTTGTTGGGTTTGGCTACCACCATCGTGGTTCACCTTCCGACGCCGGTAGCCGCCTCATGCGGCCATGCCGGGCCGATCGGAGCATAGATCGGGAACCTCCTCATCGAGGTTATCCCGATGATGGCAGCCCCGTCGCCGGCCCTGCCCTCCTTCGCCGAAAAGGCCAAATGGCCACCGGCCATTCAAAGCCAGATCCCGGCCAGAGCTTTGCTCTCCGACGGGATCCGAGCACAGCCCGGAAATGGGCTCGACGTGGTGCATCTTTTGATGTGCTCGCCGGCCGTTTCACTGCCCGAACTCCGGCCCCCGCCGGAACTCCGGTCATCTGATGCCACCGCTTTCTGCGCCGGTCTCCGTACCGTCTGCCGTCACGACCGTCTCGGTCCTGCTCGACGACACTTCTATGCTAAGCTGGCCGTCCGCCAGCTTTGCAAGTTGGGCATGGGGGTTGCGCGCCCTTCCGCCAACTTTGGAACGCGTGCCTTTATTGGCCGCGTAATGGTACCCTAAGCCATTCCACCACACTTAAACAGTTGGTGGCTGGTGAAGGGTTTGTTTCTTTTAATATACCCCACCGAGCGACCCAGTTTGTATTTCGTTGGTGTTGGGTTTGTATCGTTGCCCCTCCTGACTGCCAGGACTGTTAGTCAGCAAGAATTTACGAGCTCGTGATGTAACCTTTTCTTTTTCTTTTAATAAAATGGTAATAAAAAAACTGACAATGACCATAATTTCAGTGATTGATAAAATTTTGTCAACAACTTCCTCTACGTGAAATTTATACCGTGGTTATAAATTTTTTAGATAGGATAGTGTTAGTATGAACAAGTTTATAAGGTGAAAAATCCATCAACCCATAGGTTGTTTTAATGTTTGGGTTGGATTACGGTCAACCAAACGGAAGACTGTAGTTGTCGTGTAGAAGTGGAAGACGGTCAAACATGGAAGAAGTGCATATTTCCGAAACAGAAGGGATCAAAATGTTCAATACCTCATTATGTTTAGAAGTGCATATTTCTGAAGGAAGAACATATAGCTGAGTGGCCTCGCACAATGCCGCTAGCGTGGCCCTACGGTTTTCTCCTGCGCTGGCGTAGAATACCATGATGTGCCTACGCAGACGACAATTTTACACCTGTTTGCGGTAACGCAGCTCTTTGGACCTGCAGTAGAAAACTATAAGTCCTTCTTGATCCCAGTATTGGGAAGGCGAGCAAAATCAAAATGTTCAAGATAGAGAATTACACATTAACATATTGAAGACCGTCTGTCTGTCGATGTTCACAGGGAGATGTTTGAATGGCTTAATAAAATTGGAGATCGTGGAATCTTGAAACCAGCCCCTGTGGTTACAACACAACCGTCATTTGAAGTCGTGGATTCTGGAGAAGGCATGGCGGATGTTACACCTTCAACCGTGATCACGAAAAGAGATGGCGCGCCAAACCCGAATACATTTCTCTAGAATATTACTCTATATTAGTCCCAATAAAGGTCTTTTAACCGTTCTAAATATTTTTTATGAATAGATTGTATGAACCACAATTTTTTTTTCCAAAATGTGCACTAATTTGAATATCAACAAAAATATCTAACTTTGTTCAAGACTTGTGTTATTTGTAAGATAGAATACACGTGTGTGCCTAGAAGGACAGAACATATCATGTGGTACTTGATAGATAATAATCATGGAGAACCGATGTATGTTATTTAATTAAAAAAATTAAAAGCTATGTTTTTCAATGATGACCTTTAAGTGATAAATTATATAAATATTCATTATAACCTATTATACAATAGTCAAAATTATGAAAAAATATTATAGGATCATTTGATCGGACAAGACTCCTGACCAGAGTGACATTTGGTTGGTAAATTTTTAAAAAAATTCCACGAATTACAAACATGTGCATACGCCCACAAGTCGTCAGGTCAGAGTACATTAAATGTATTACATATGAATCCAAAATCTTAAAAGAATAGTCAAAGATTTTCGAACCTACGTAGTTGTATCTAGCAGTATATTTAGAAAACCAAGAATCTTTATGTTGATAATTCTGGAGTTCTTCCAAGTGAAATTGGTAGATTGTACGGTGGGAGAATTTCTCAGCAGAGAAAATGTATCCTTAGGCTCAAGTTCTAAGCGTACTCATGGAAGCAGGATCGGACACGAAAATGGTTGTGATGGGCAGTCAATGTTCCTGACGCGGACTCGAATACTGGAAGTCGTCCGGTTTCAAGTCATAAGTGTATGGTTGTTTCCTGACGAGCAGGACAGCTCGAAGCCACGGAATCCACAACAGTCTGGCCGCGTTGTGATCAAAATCTGGATTGGCGGGTCTCTGTTCCCGTGCCTTGTTGGCCTGGAACGAGTGGCGGAACTAGGCGTAGGATAGTGGGTGTTATGGTCACACCAACACAGGAACAATATCGCACAAAGAACACTACACAAGATATAACGTGGTTCTGTTAGTATATATATGTCCTAGAGACAATCTAGATAGGACATTGTACTAGATCAATATTGAGTTGTAATATTAATTTGATTAATAATATTTGGCATTACATAAAATGAATATATCGTTTGATTGTTTGCATATAATCATATTTATGTTCCCATAAACATATGTTGTTATTAAGAATGCGAGATCTCAGATAATAGTAACATAGTTCTTAAATAGCCACAGTCGATGATCATCGAGAATTGGATATCAATGATGCAATTGAGATTGGTGTGCGATCTGCATCATATCCTTAAAGGATGTAGTGGTTCTCACAACTGCGATATACTAGGTATTTCATGATGGATGCATAAATACTTTGGAGAGTATTGGTACACCCAACCAAGAAACTGTTTGATGTATTCTATTTACGTGTCTACATAAGTATTGGTTTGTGGAGTAGTGAAATAGTCCTTTGACTTGAGGTCAATACACACGGCATGTATGGACTGATGGACTTTAACCATGACCAATGCTTGCACTCCTAATGGGGTAGATATGGCATGTGTTAGGTACACCACAAAGTATATGTGCGTGGTAGTTTAGCCAAGAAAAGGATTCATTCCTCAAATAGACTTGGAGAGAATACTTGTCTTCTCATAATTAATTGGATTGTAAATCATTAGCCAATGTACGTCATTTTGAGAATGGTGTCTGAATTGACAATATGATCAATTAATAGAATGAGATAATATGATTAAGTTATTAGAACAGACACGAAATCATGTTCTAGACTTAATCAAGTATTCGTGAATGAAAAGACCATACCACTATGAGCTTTATATTACAGGTTGTTGCAATATCCTTGCAACCTACCTTATATATTGATATAGTCTACTTTATTATCTAGGGTTAGATTAAGACTGTTAATTTGACTAAGCGCTCGATATATAAGGGCATATAGGTCATACAACACTAGTATTAGTTATGAATTAAAGTTGGAGGAATTAAATATTAATTTGATCAAGAATATTTAATTTATAGAGAAATGTTGAAATTTTATTAGATAGAATTAATATTTAAATAAATTGGATTTAATTAAATAAAATATATGTATATTTAATTAAGTTAGATTTAATTAAATAGTACATATTTAAGTATATATATAGTTTTATGGTTCGACCATATTGGTTCAATCATGTTGGTTCGACCATATTAGTTCAACCATGATGGTTCGACCATATTGGTTTGACCATATTGGTTCAACCATAAGGTTTGGTTTTAATTTTGTTTTGGGAAAATTATTATCAGGTCTATGGTCTTTACATTATTCTCCTATTGGGTCCTTCCTTTGTCCTAAATGAGTATTAAGTCCCTATTTTATTCAAAAATGTTTGTCTCGAGTCCCCACCGACCAAATCAGACTTATTTTTTATTTTTTGTCATGTAAAATGACTATTTTATCTTTCACAAAATGACAAATTTCATCATATTTTTGTCATTTTATGAAGGGTAAAATAGTCATTTTACATGACAAAAAATTAAAAAAAGTTCGATTTGGTCGGTGGGGACCCGATACAAATATTTTTGAATAAAATAGGGACGGATTAATCATTTATGTAACAGGAGAGACCCAATAGAAGATTTTGGTAAAAAGACCATGGAATTGAGAGTAATTTGCAAATAGTAAAGGGAAGAAAACGTAAGCACTTACGTTTTCCTCTCTTTACAATTCCTTAATTAATTAATTAATTGATTAATTAATTAATAAAACCTAACTTTATTTCTAATATATATGGCTATTTGTTTTAGTTTTAAAATGTACCAAAAACATAACAGAGAGAATTAGATTCTCAGACATTTCTCTAGAAATATTTTCGTTAAGAATTGTCCTAGCAAATTTTTCGAAAATACCAACTAGTATAGTTCGTAGACTAGTACTATATGGATACTATAGTAGAGAGATTACTCAATGATAGAGGATTTGATCACGAAGAGTTTCAAACTTCAAAGCACTATAAGCAACCTCTATCTATTTAATTATTGCAAATTCGATTATGTATTTATATACAGTCATATTAGATATATTCGTTGGTTAAAATTTAGAATTTTAAATTCCTCTGCATTGTACTTGGAGTATATTTTTCAAAAAAAATCCAACAGGTTCGGCCTAATGTCTACGTCTACGGTGAGAAAAGAGAACTTTTATTGATGGGAACCGAGTCAACTAGTAATAATGAAAATATAACAAAGCTTAGTCTCAAAATCAAGAACACTAGTTCCAATATTAACGAAAACAAATTCAACTTCTAATCCCCGGCAACGGCGCCAAAAGCTTGATGCGTCCAATTATGGATCAATATATGTGCAAGAATACACAATCGCACAAGTAATATCGTGATAAGTTAGATCGTCTCCACAGGGAATAGAAAATGGATTTGTTCGTCAAATACCAGATGATGTGTCCTTAAATCTTAATCTAAGCGAATCAATCGTTTGGGTTGTTGATACTTTTATGCTACAATCTCAATATCGATTATGAGCCTAAGTTTTTCAGGCCTAGATATCAAGTTTTCTCCGATATACGAATGAAGGCTATGATCTAAACCAAGTTGTCATCCTTTATCATAAAAAAAATATTCAATTGATCTAGCTTAAATGAGAACTTCAAATTTAAAGATAAACTTGTAACCAAAGAAAATGAAAGTACCTTGATTGTATCGAATCCAATGTTGTTACAATATTCTCAAGAACAATTCAAAAGTACATAGTAAAATCTAACAACTAATGTTTTTAGCTTGGAGAGTTCTAATCTAAACATGGATCTTCTTCTTCCCCTCTCCAAGTCCTTTCTCTGCAGCCTCCTACCCCTTCTTGTCCTCCTCCTTGATGCTTGCCACCTCAAAAGTGTAGACAAAAGCAAGTGGGAAGTTTGGTGAAGCAATTCTTTATGTTGGCTATCGACCCCCAGCGTACGTTGGCTAGGCTAGCGTACGTTGGGGTTGCTCACTGCCTGTTTTCTTCTTCTTGTCCGAGTAAGGCCAACATACGCTAGCTAAGCCAGCGTACGTTGGGGTAACAATCTGCCCCTTGTTCATTTCTTCCCGAGCAAGGCCAACGTACGCTGGCCTGCCTCCTTTTCTCTTTTGCCTTCAAACTTTTGATTTTAGCCCGACTCATCGCCTATGTCCACCGATCTTTGCCTTAACTCCCAAGATGCTCTAAATACCTACAAAACACAACAAACAAATAGACATTCTTCTCCTTGACCAATTAAACAAAATGAAACAAAACATAGATAAGACTCGACTTAACATTTCCTAAAACATGACAAAAATAACATAAACTAAAGCTAAATGAATGCATGTTCTCACATGCATCATTCGTCTCTGGTCTTCCTCTTTTGATAAAACCCTAGAAGTGCACTTGTGATCTCCTCTAACACCAGGGAGTCCTTCCCCCAAGTTAGGGTTGTAACCAAATTGTCGTAAGAACCCGGTAAGGAATTTAGGAGTAACAACATCTTATCTTCCCCTCGAACTTCACATCAACCTTTCTCAAGTTCGCTCACAAGTTGACTGAAACCATTGATATGTTGACTCAAAATTGAGTCCTCCTTCATCTTGAACCCGTACAGTTGCTTAAGATAAAGCTTGTTCGACAAAGACTTAGATATACACCTTGCCTCCAAATTTTTTCCATACCTCAGCTGGTGACTCATCATCCGTCACGTGATACATCACGTCATCCGCCAAGCACAAGCGAATTACGGCTGGCTTCCTAGCGATTGCTAGACCAGAGACTCCGTCTTGATCCTAGCGGGCGCTGGATGAGTAGCGGTCGCTACTATTCTCCAATTACTCGACACTGTCTCAACAGTGGGGTCAATTAACACCACTTAATTTATTTTTATTACATATCAGTTCAAAAATTAAAACCAAAATCTAAAAAAATAGAAATTGACTTATTCCCAAATTTTCTGAATCTGGTCTACTCTCTGACCTATTGTTCTTTCCATAAGAACGAAACAAAATCTTATATAAACACGTCGCTTCAAACAAAACCGATTTATACCAGCGAACCATACCCATTAATCCCGTTTGTATACAATGGTACCTGTACTAGTTGTGGCTGAGATGGCTCATAATTCTCCGGTCTAGCTTAAGAGATCCTCATGTTGTTCGGGAAATGGCTGGAAACGATGCAACCACATTGTTTGTGCTGGTATTGACGTATTATATACGAATCCAAAATCTTAAAAATAGTCGAACAGCTTTAGAATCTACGTAATTCTATTCTAGCAGTATGTTTAGAAAATACGAAGTAGCTTTATATGTTGATAATTCTGCTCTTCTTCCAATTGAACTACTATATTATGGGATGACGAGGGTTGAAGAGAATTTTACATCAAAAATTGTAAGTATTGTTGTATTTGTTTATAAATGTAAAGTATTTATCAATTAACTATCTTGAAGTTTTGTGCAGGTGTATGAAAATTCTTATAATAGAAAATCAATAGAAGTCGTCAAGTTTAGTCGTAAGAAGTCTAAGAGTGGCTTGAATATAAAATTCAAAATTTTAAGACAGATGAATGTTTTCATTGCACACTAAATATGTGTATTCAAACCAAACCCACCATTACGAATTTGTTGACGCACTTTATATATATTCAATATTAGGAGCTAGAACCGGATGGAGCCACAAAGTGAGAACCAAATTTCCGGAAAAGTATCTGGTTGGTGTTGCGAGGATCCAACCAAGTAAGGATAAGGTAATGGTGAAAGAAACATGATAGAGAATGATTTTTTCATTTTCATTTTTATTTTTATAAGAATTAAGAGGAAAAATATATAGTTGATCTCGGCTAGTTGTTAAATTTTAAAACTCTGTCACTCGGTTAACTATTTTTGAAGTCTTTTTTATGTCAAACTAAAATTTGACAAACTAGAATGTATTTCTTTCAAGATCGATGTAGCCTAATATCCACCACATAGATAT
>SOPF01023657.1:0-21391 GCA_012979155.1 Hypericum perforatum | reverse complement strand
TATATATATATATATATATATATATATTTTATTGACTTGCAAGTCTTCGTTTGTTTATATGGTTGAGAACCAGCTGGCGAGGTAGGTAGTGGATATTCGGCGACATCAATGTTGGAATCGACCGCTTCGAATTTTTTCTCCAAATTTATCTCTAAGTTGAGACTACCGGTCAAAGTCAATGAATGAAGACTGACCGATTTCAATTCTGATTCCAACATCACTTGACTCGGAAAATTATTTTCGTTTCATTTCATTTCATTCTTGTTTTAATAAGTAAAGTATATCGTTATTAATATTTATAACCTAATTGGCGTTGACTAATGAAAAGTCTGAAATAGGACACGGGAAGGAATGACTTTCTGGAAAAGGAGTCAACGCTAATTAGGTTATAAATATTAATAACGATATACTTTACTTATTAAAACAAGAATGAAATGAAATGAAACGAAAATAATTTTCCGAGTCAAGTGATGTTGGAATCGACCGCTTCGAATTTTTTCTCCAAATTTATCTCTAAGTTGAGACTACCGGTCAAAGTCAATGAATGAAGACTGACCGATTTCAATTCTGATTCCAACATCACTTGACTCGGAAAATTATTTTCGTTTCATTTCATTTCATTCTTGTTTTAATAAGTAAAGTATATCGTTATTAATATTTATAACCTAATTAGCGTTGACTCCTTTTCCAGAAAGTCATTCCTTCCCGTGTCCTATTTCAGACTTTTCATTAGTCAACGCCCAAGCAAATCATATTTTTTTTTTCATTTTTGATATATTGAATTTTATAAAAAATAGAGGATATTAGTGTTGGAAAAAATATTTTCCGGATAATAGGTATACTTGATTATGACATACGAGTCGGGGCACGTGTTGGAACCATGAAAAGTTCCTTGCTACAGTAACTGTGAACAGTAACCATCAGACTATAGTCGAGGCAAGTGTTGAACACTTTCTCCGTAAGACGATATTGCCCCATATTTTTCAGTGCGTTACGGACTACGACAATCATCCCCAAGATACAACAACTATTTGGGCATTTCTAAGAACGTTGCATGCGTTTCTCGAAACTTTCGGGCGAACCCTTATACACCCGAAACTTTCGGACTCTCATGTCCTAATATGAAGAACGGGGGGAGAGAAGAAGACAACTTCCTATAAAGGCATGTCGTCACGATTTGGGACTTTGGGACGAGTTTGGAAGTGAGGAGGGCACGCCTATTTATAGGCTTAAAATCGGATGAACAGTAATTGGTGAACTATTCATTTTTTGACTACTATAGTACCTGATGTTACTATTCATCTGGTGGCTGCCGACCTTCTAGAAACTCTGGTGACTGCTACCGTAACCATGTTACTATTCATTAATAGTAATCGACATAAATAGCACCGCCGTTATATGAATAGTACCCGACCAATATGAATAGTACTACCGCCACATGAATAGTGACTACTGCCAAATGAATAGTATTATTTTGATGAATAGTAACTATTCTGATGAACAGTAATTATCTTGGTGAACGATAACTATCCCGGTAATGATAACCATCCTGGATGAACTATCTCATATGAATTCTAAGTCGATTATACCCTCCCAAGCGTCGGGTGCACCTTAATATAGCCAAGTACCTGCTCCGGGCCTTGAGCCCAAGCTCGTCCCTAACCTCGGTCCTACCCCTATATTCGTACCTGTGCTTTGGGCTTTGGACCATCATTGGGCTTTATTTACTTTTCCAACAATCCCCTACATGAATGATGACCAATGCATGCAGACTCTAATCGAAAGTTCCGACGTGTTATTATTGCATCGAGATAGATAGCTTGCAGCTTTGAACCTTCTTTAGTAAAATATTATCGGATTTACTCGTTGCTCGGTGAACGTGATGTTTTGAACCATCAGTTTTTTGTATAAACCAAGATAATAACACTTACACAATAATAACCCTAGTATATTTGGGTTCTCATGTTGTGTCTGTTTCGGCCATGGACCATATCTTGGATTCATAAGTGTTTTATTGTTTGAAGTGGCCTCACTTCACACTTACATAGGTGACCTCCTATCATAAGTATCCTACCATACTCTACCTTTAACAAGGTACAGGATCATTAAAAGCGTAATGCTTAATCTTGCCACACCTTTGCAGGTCAACACCTGGGCAGTTTCTGAGAATAAGATAGGTTCCAAGTGATTAACTGAACCCTCTATAACTTAGTTGTCTCATTGAACCAAGTTTATAGGATCTCCACTCATCATGGTTGAGTTACCGCTATGGACGTCCTTTAGTGTATGGACTTTAATCCCATTCCCCTTATTGTATTGTATACTTGATCTCGATTGATTTCTTTCGTAAAAGGTGATTGTCCTTGGACTAATGGTGATCACCCTACTAGAGATCAATTGTCTAACGGTGTTATGTCTCTGATAGATATGTCGAGACTTACCCTTGTACATTGTACTTTGTGCTCTCCTAATTGTAGACATGCTATCAGAATGTATCAATACAGGAGGCACCAGTTTTTCCCAGCACAGAATATTCTCTAGGAAGTTTCTGATTCATTCAACTTCTTCCCTAACTTTATCTAGTTCTATAAATTCCAACTCTATTATGGATCGTGCTATGCACGTTTATTTAGAGGACTTCCAGGACACAGCTCCTCCTCCTATGGTGAATATGTATCCACTCGTAGATTTGAAGTCCTCCGTGTACGATATCCAGTTTGCATCACTGTATCCTTCTAATACAGCTGGAGATTTAACATAGTGTATGCCAGGTTTATGGTATGCTTTAAATACTGTAAAACCCTTTCCAGAGCTAGTTAGTGATCATTTACTAGATTACTTGTGAACCTACTAAGCTTGTTAATTGAGTACGCAATATCAAGACGAGTGTAGTTTGCTAGGTACATCAAGCTCTTGATAATTTGAGCATACCTCAGTTCAGAACTAGGTCCCCTCGATTCTGGGCTAAGTGTAGATTCAAATTTACTAAAGTCTTAACTAGAGGTTTGTCATAAGCTTTGAATTTCTCGAGCATGCTTTCCATGTAGTGGGATTGTGTCAAGACAATTTCATGAGCTTTTCCAGATATTTTTATCCCTAGTATGACATCTGCCAGACCCATATCTTTCATGTCAAAGTGGTTCTTCAACATGTTCTTAGTTTTCACAATAACCTATTTATTACTTCCCATAATTAGTAAGTCATCCACGTAGAGACATACAATTATGTAAACTTCATGTGTGTCTTTAATATAATCACATTTATAGCACTTGTGGATCTTAAACTATTTGACAACATCATTTTGTCAAGTCTGACGTGCCACTATTTTGGAGCTCGCTTTAGCCTATATAATGACTTAACCAGCTAGCATACTTTATGCTCTTATCCAGGAGTCACAAACCTTTCAGGTTGCTCCATGTATATCTCCTCTTCCAGTTTTCCATTCAGGAAAGCTATTTTTATATCTATTTGGTGGATCCCAAAGTTATAGAGAGCTGCAACAACTATTAGCACTCTAATTGATGTGATTCTTGTGACAGGTGAGTGCGTATCAAAGAAATCATGTCCCTCCTTCTGTTTGAATCCTTTAGCTACCAATCAAGCTTTATATTTGTCGATTGATCTATCAACTTTATATTTCTTTTTTAGGATCTACCTGCATCCCAAAGGTTTGCAGTCCGGTGGGATATCTACGATTTCTCACGTGTGGTTTTGCATGATAGACTCTATCTCACTATTGATAGCTTCCTTCTAGAGAGGAGCATCTGGACTGGACAATGCCTCTTGGATTGTCCTGGGCTCATCTTCTACCGCATAGGTTAGATAGTCCAGACCAAAGGATTTGGCTACCTTCATCCTTTTGCTACGTCTAAGTTCATCATCTTCTTGACTTGACCCTTGCGTACTCTCGTATGCCCTTTTCTTGGGACTTTCTTTCCTTATTAGAAAGATATCATCAAGGAACGTTGCATTCCTTGATTCTGTTTAGGCTTAGGTACTTCGACCTTTACTAGTCACCCCCATACTTTAAGGTAACCATAGAAATGCTTCTTACATTTCCATAGCTCGTATGGGGTTTTGTCCTTTATCCTTGTGTTGCAACTTGCTTAGAATATGGTTAGCTAAGAGCACTGCTCTCCCCATCTTATAGGATCGGCTAACCCATGTGCAAGTGCCGTTCACATGGAACTTTTTCCCTCACAGGCTTCCCCCATCACATAAACACGGTTCCACTGAACTTCGCTAGCCTTTTTGGCATTACGACTTCCCTACAACGACTATTCGGGCATTTCCAAGAACATTGCACGTGTTTCTCGAAACTTTTGGATGAACCCTTATATACCCAGAACTTTCGGACTCTCATGTCATAATATGAAGAACGGGGGGAGAGAAGAAGATGATTTCCTATAAAGGCCTGTCATCACGATTTGGGACTTTGGGACGAGTTTGGAAGTGAGGAGGGCACGCCTATTTATAGGCTCAAAATCGGATGAACAGTAACTGGTGAATAGTAGTTGACATGAATAGTAACCGACATAAACAGTATCATCGTCATATGAATAATACATGCTGCCAAATAAATAGTATTGTTCTGATGAATAGTAACTATCCCGATGAACAGTACCTATCCCGGTGAACGGTAACTATCCCGGTAACTATAACCATCCCGCATGAACTATCTTATATGAATTCTAAGTCGGTTATACCCACCCGGGCGCCGCGTGCACCTTAATGTACCCAAGTACCTGCTCCAGGCCTCGAGCCCAAGCTCGGCCCTGACCCCGATTCCGTGTCCATGTCCGTACCCTTGTCTTTGTGCTTTGGACCATCATTGAATTTCATTCACTTTTCCAACAATTAGTTCTGATTTTTTTTCTTCCAAACTCTAGATATCACGTGGTATCTAAATACTGTAAAACTCTGTCACCTAGTCAATCTTTTTTGAACTACAAAATATTCGTGTAATCACGTCGCACTGAAATGTACTAAGGTAGAAGTTATATTTTCCAAGATCAATGTAACCAAATGCACACCACGTAGCTTCCCAGCTGCTTCTCAAATGTCAACCACATAAACAAGCGAAGACTTGCAAGTCAACAGAACAGAGATATAGTGCTAGCTACCCACCGGGTAAACAAATACATAAACTACTTGTACTTTCCACCCCAAAAAAAATAAAAATAAAAAAAGAAACCATTTGTACTAGCTACCTTCTTCTTCCATGGATAACATGTTAATTACCATGCCGTTCTTAATCTTACTGTTACAAGTAATTCCAGCATGTTGTAGTTCCCTCGGACATGATCTCTGTAATACAACCTCTTCCTGCGGTGACATCAGCAACATCAGCTACCCTTTCCGACTGACCACAGACCCCACCAATTGCGGCAACAAGCTCTTGGAGATCAGCTGTGAGATAATGTTCCGATGCTAATCTACGACAGACAGGTACTACGTGCGCTCCATCAATTACAACAGCTTCACCATCCGCTTGTCTGATGCCTCGTTAGTCCCACTACCCAACAACAACACTTTCTTATGTACCCATTCACAACCTCCGGACCCATATGATGTTGGAGGATGGGGTAGTTATTTGTCTGATTATTCAGCTTCATATCTATCTTATGGAGAATCACACGCTGGGGACTTTACCGATTATACCGTAGTTATCATGAGCTGCGCGATTCCGTTGGCCATCGACAGGGCGTCATACAAATGGAGTAGTTATGTGGACGGCTCTATCTGCAGTGGTTCTGTGGAACACGCTCACAGCTCGACCACATCGTCCTATTGGTACGCCGCAACGTCAGAGCGTATAACTGCAGATATACTAAATAAGTCGTGCCGGGTGGAGATGGTCCTTAGAACGTCAAAGCCCCCGGACACAAGCAAAGGAAATCTTTCAATAATGTTCTTGAAAGCTGGTCTCATGGGTTCGAGGCCTCTTGGCTTCGGCATTCTGACATTCCTGCTTGGGCTCGGTGCAGATTCCAAGATGGTAATTTTCTCTACTTTTACATGTTCCTCTAATGCTTGTTAAATCAATATTTTGCGGTAACTAGAAAATCTCATTCTGATTCCCAAATACGCAGCAATGCTACATGGAATTATTCTAATAATTGGCGCTCCATGAACATCTTAAATATTTGTGCAACGGACTAATGACAGATGTCTGGTTTTAATTTCTGCTGGATTCTTATAATAGAGTTTATTGATTCTTGTTGTTGCAGATCTTTTTCTTTATACCATGTCGATTCTTGATTACTTTGGTAAGAAACTCTCTGCTTTAATACTAGGCGTGTCCTTTTGTAGTAAGATATGCGTGAAATCAGAAAACCTCCTCCTGATTTTCAAACACTTGCAGCAATGCTCCATGGAATATTTTTCATAATAGGCGCTCCAATGATCATTGCGTTTTTGGTTTATAAATGGAGAAGAAGGCATCTTTCCTACTACCCAACATTGAAGATTTTCTGCAGAAAAGTTGTGATCAGCTTATTCCAGTGAGGTACTCATACGTGGATATTAAGAAGATAACTAAAGGTTTCAAGAGCAAACTTGGTCAGGGAGGCTATGGTAGTGTCTACATGGGGAAGCTCCGTAGTGGCCAGCTTGCAGCTGTCAAGATGCTAGACAAGGCTGATACGGATGGTAAGGATTTCATCAACGAGGTTGCCACAATCGGAAAAGTCCATCACTGCAATGTGGTACGCCTGATTGGATTCTGTGCGGAGGGATCAAAGCGTGCTGTTGTCTATCCGTTCATGCCTAATGGGTCACTTGAAAAGTACATATTCCCTCGAGAAAAATGTGATATGAATAGCATGCCTAAAATTAGCGATGATAAAATGCATGAGATCGCATTGGGGGTGGCTCGTGGCATTGAGTATCTCCATCAAGGCTGTGAGATGCAAATCTTACATTTTGATATCAAGCCTCATAACATTCTTCTTGATGAGAATTTTGTGCCAAAGGTAGCAGATTTTGGTCTGGCCAGATTATATCCAACAAATAAGAGTATTGTGTCTCTCACTGCAGTTAAAGGCCGATGTGTATAGTTTTGGAAGAATGTTGATGGAAATGGCAGCGAGGAAGAAGGATCCCAGTTCATCGGTTGTGAATTCTAGCCAGATATTCTTGCCGTCCTGGGTGCACGACCAATTTAGTCAAGGAAATGATATTTGGCTTCAGGACAACACTAAGGAAGAGAAAGAGATGCGTCAGAAAATGATGACGGTGGGGCTTTGGTGTGTGCAATTGAGTCCGGTAGATCGTCCATCAATGCACAAAGTTGTGGAGATGCTTCAAGGGAAACTCGATCCCCTCCAATTGCCTCCAAAGCCGTCATTTGCTCCACCATTCTTACCGGCGAATACCGAAGACTCGTCTACCGAAATCACCAATGTAAGCGGAGATACACGTTCCGTTTACATAACTTGTGAGTCTGCGGTTGAAGAAGATGAAGCTGTATTAATTGAGTGCCAAGAATTTGCGGTCTAGTGTCGGGTGGAAGATTTAGAGATGAAGAGAGCAAATGATTAATGGTGACTCTAGACCGCAAATTCGAATAATAGCTACATGGTCGTTACACAAATACACACATATTAATAATATATGTGTAACTGCGTAAATAAGCAAACACATTATGTTCAATTGCCGCTGACGTCATCATCATCGTTTCGTATGCCGTCTTTGTTTCATCGTGCATTCACTGACTTGTTTTCTATTTAACGAAATGGCCGTGCAACTAATTTTTTTTGGAAGTATCGATTGTTATTAATATTTACTAATCTGATTAATTTTAATTTTAATTTTAAAAAATTTACAGCAAAATTTTTATAACAAACATTTAATATTACCTTTCATTCTAAATGGCTGTACTAATCCTAATTCCATCCCCTAACAACTTTAAACCAATTAATACTTGCTGTTCACTGATTAGGGTCATGTCGTTTCATTATATACAATATTGAAATCTGATCTCGCAACTAAATATAAAATAGATACATATGTCGAAACAGAGATAAATCTTAGAAACAAACTACAACCACAAGGAAGATGATTAGTGGGATGGTGAAGACGTGTTCTTTTAGGGGGAAATAAAAAGAATCAAGGCTTATCGTCCTTATATGCTCGAAGTTATTGAGCAGCTTCAAAAATGTCACCTCTCAGTTGGGACACTATCCCATCAGCCACAAAATCAGGGCCTGTGAAAGTGTATGCCACAGTCAAAGTCAATGAATTCTTATAAACTGGCCGGTTCCTATTCTTTTTCCAACATCACTTGACTTGGAAAATTGAAGTAAATGTAGATATATTTCGTCGTGCATGTAGATATCGGTTCAGAACCGTAGACTTTTTGGGTATTCAATTTTCTTTATCAAATTTTAACGCAATACAAAGCATATTTTTGGATACTTTCTCTAATTAGACAACTTTTTTGAAATTACCCATAGATTATATCATGTGAAATTACCCATAAATTATATAACACATGATACTATAGATGGGTAGGGTGAGTCCTGATTTGGTGGTATAGTACCTAGTACACCACCATGGTGCTATAATTTTATAGGCATGGATATTATTATCCTTTACACAAAAAACTCAGCCAAACAAAAACAAAGAGAGAGAGAGGAGTACGAAGAAGGAGAAAGAATGAGAAGGAGACCCCAGAGATCTGTCGCACCTCGAAGAACATCTCCGGCAAGGATGATCCTAATGAGGACAACACATCGGAGTTTCTCTTCCGTTGATCCATGGTGGTGTCACTCCAGAACTCCACTCACCTCAGCATCCTCATAGTTTGCTTCGACATCCAAACTCTGATATCCAAACTTTAGCGTCCAAATTCTGGCGTCCAAACTCTCTTAATTTTGTCAATATTTTGCCCATATTATTTGATGGTTTGCCTAGATAGATCAATTCACTAGATTAAATTATTGAATCAATCCTACCAAACCATCGTATTAATCAGATAAATCCATTGAATCAAAAAGACCATTAATCTGACGATGGACTTATAATTTGTCAATGAATGGGTGGTTGATCTTGACAATGGTTGCCCAAATATATTCAATGGTTGCACAATTATATTCAATGATTGCGAATCATATTCAATAATTTGTCTAGATATATCAAATTATTTGGCTAAATATATTTGATGGCTTGCGTGGTTATATCAAATGGTTTGCTTAGTTATATTTAATGGTTTGCCTCTTATATCAAATGGTATACCATGTTAAATAATTAATTTGATAATATTTTTTATTATTTGTTAGATATTTTTAATTGAACTAATAGACTAAACTATTAAATTAAACAGTTTAAACTATTAAATTAGATAGATCAAACTATTAAATTAAATAGATCATATTATTGAATCAAACATACCAAATTATTGAATAAAAAAGACTAAACTCTTGAATGAGTCATACCAATCTATTGAATTAAAACATTAAATCAATTATACCAAACTAATGCATCAATCAGATAAATCCATTAAATCTAATACATCAAACTATTGAATCAATCATACTAAACTATTGAATTAATCCATTGTCATCACATAGAAAATGACAAACCATTCAATAAACTCGGAAAGCATTGAATATAACTTGATTATTGAATAAATTAAATAAATTATTGAATAATCTTGGAAAATTATCAAAAATATTAACCACTTATTTATCGATAAACCACAAATCTATTACCGCAAAAGTCATGGAGAGAATGAAGAATCCTAAGCGATTGTTCTTGAGGATGCTAGCGTAGCTATGAGGATGCCGAGGTAGATGGAGTTATAGAGCGACAGCTATTCGGGTTTTCCTTCCTTCTCCTTCCTCGTATTCTCCTATCTCTCTCTTCCTTCTTTATTTAAAAAATAGGAAAAAAATATCATCCTCTTGTCTAAGCTGTTAAATCAACAAATTAATTTTTCTTGTTGATCTAACGGTCTGAGCTTGACTCACCATGGTGTTGTAGTCCAATAGGCATATATCACTGAATCCAAAGTCGGGTAGAGTAGGTAGGATAAGATATCAATAAAACTCTATCCTAGTTTGATAAGTTGGACCCATATCTTACTATCGACTCTAATTTTTTTAATATTAGACTAATAACCTTATCATCAGGATCTGTAAGATCTAAATGGACAACGTTTGACCTTTGAATTAAATATAATATATTTTTTAAAATAAATTTTATTTATATATATATAATTTTAAAGAATTATAATAAATATATAAAGATTAATTATTAAATATCTAATATATAAATAAAATAAATTAGCATGAAACATATTGTAGAATATTTAAGAAATTTAGTATAATTTATAAGTAAAAATAAAAATAAAAATAAAAATAATAAGATCTAATTAGGATCTATTGAGTGTCTAGTTAGGATAAAGTTTAAAGTATGAAAAAAAATAAGTGTAATAAGAATTCAAATGATTCATACTCTACCATAAACTTCACCTTTAAATGTGAATTCCTATCTATACCCACTACCCTGTATCTAATCAAAGTCATTAAATCAATAAAAGGAATAATGATAAGGTCTGACTCGGGGTTGGATTCAGTCCTGGATGTGTAAAACACACCAGGACCATTCTGGAAACTTAAAAAAGGAAGGCAATGAAGGAGGAGAGAGAAAGATGAACGCGGACCATGAAAGAGGAGAGGGAAATGACAATATTTAATGACGAATTACCATTAAATGACGAATTTAATTCTTCTATTGATCACAATCAATTACATAAACAAAAAAGTTTGAGTGGTTTTATAGTAAGTTCGAGTAGTTTTGCCAGTATGTTCAAATAGTTTTGACAGTATGTTCAAGTGGTTTGGTCAGTATGTTCAAGTGGTCGAGTGGCAGTATGTTCAAGTAGTTTCGTCAATATGTTCAAGTGGTTTAGCAAATTATGTCAAGTGGTTTTATTGTTACGTTCAATTAGTTTGCCAATTAATGTTCAAGTAGTTTTTTTAGTATGTTCAAGTAGTTTTCTTATTATGTTCAAGTGGTTTTCTTAGTATGTTCAAGTGGTTCTCAAAGTATGTTTAAGTGATTTTTGCCTGGTATGTTCAAGTGGTTTTGTTAGTTTGTTCAAGTGGTTTTCTTACAATGTTCAAGTGATTTTCTTTGTATGTTCAAGTGGTTTGTCAGTTAATGTTCAAGTAGTTTTCTTAGTATGTTCAAGTGGATTTCTTAGTATGTTCAAGTGGTTCCCAATGAATGTTTAAGTAGTTTCCAGGAAAATGTTCAATTGGTTTTTTTCTATATGTTCAACTGGTTTTTTTAATATATTCAACTGGTTTTCTTATTATGTTCAACTGGTTTTCTTAGAATGTTCAACTGGTTTTCTTAGTGTGTTCAACTGGTTTTGCCAAAACCACTTGAATGTATTGACAAAATCAGTTCCAGGATGGTCCTGGAAATGACTTCCAGGACCGAATCCAGTCCCGTCTGGCTCACAGAATATGGGTATTTCTGTCTGCCCTCCATGATACTAAGATCTGTTTTAACCCATATTGATTCTATTAACTAAAAAAAAATCTATCCGGCCAGATCCACATCAAATCTACACGGCTGCTTCTCAACCACATAATAGCGGCTGTCGTTTCACAAAATCAAGGCTTCTCTTATTTCTCTATTGCCTTCTGTATTCCCAATATTCTTATAATTAACGCATTAAGACTATAGCACCTTTTCAATATTTTGTAAACAATAGATTCTTGTTGACTATCCATGTACTTTCTATATCATTTAGTATCAGACCTCTGTCGTTCATGCGGTGTTCGATCCACCTGATCAGAATTCGTTCTATGAAAAATTTACCTTAAAAAATCTATTCTCAAATTAACTACATGAACGTTTACATGTTAAAAAATTACAGAAAAATCCATGCGGCCAGATCCACAGCAAATAACAAAACAACAACACTGAATCTGAGCTCTATAATATAAGACTATCCACTACGGGAGCTCTATAATGTGGGGGTTCCTTCACAAACATACAAACAAGCGAAGACTTGCAAGTCAGTGAAATTTAAAAGACCTTGATATATGCTTTCATCTCGATCTCCCCTCTGCTATTGGCTCATTACCTTCCATGGATAAGCTGTTCATTACCTTCCTGTTCCTTTTGCTGCTACTATTACTATTAGTTTCACCATGTACTAGTAGTAGTCCCCTTGGACCCGACCCATGTGACACTACCTCTTCCTGTGGCGACATTCGCAACGTCAGCTACTCTTTTTGGCTTACCAAAGACCCAATCACCTGCGACAACAATGTTCTGATGTTTATCTACAACAAGTCGGAGAGGTGCTACATGAGATCCATCGATTACAACAACTTCACCATCCGCTTGTCAGATGTCTCATTAGTCTCACTACTCAACAACAACACCTTCTTATGTAACCATTCCCACGATGTTGGCCCATATACTATGGGAAATCCGAACTATATCTTGTCTGATTGTGCAGTTGTGGACCTACATTATGGAGCATTACATGGTGGGAACATGCCTGAATACGATTGTTGTAGCGAAAAATTAATTCGTGGATATTTTGACCAGTTTTAGTAAAAAATCCAAAACTAACTGTTTAAATATCGGATTTTGATGATTTCAAAAGCTATAGAGAGATAAGAGATCCACAACTTTGTAGTTAATCACTTATCCAAATTCTGCTAGGAAAGAGGTCATAATCATTTTAGAAGTTTTGGCTAGTTTATGTTTTCATATCTAAGGCAAAAAATAATTTAGGTTTTCGTGTATTGAATGACTTATGGTTTTGTATCCGGCTAGGGCTGATTTTTCTATATAAGGACAGACGGCATAGACAACAGGCACCCATCACACAAAACAAAAATTTCTTATCAAGCTTTGGCTTTTATCTTTAGCTCGTAGGCCGGGCATTAGAGCCTAGTTAGTAGGCCAAGCATTAGAGCCTGGTAGGTCGGGCAATAGAGTCTGGTTGGTATCGTTCGATGGGCTAATGGAGCAAAGTTTGGTATAGTAGTGATAGTGGTGGTGTGGTCAAATGTAGTCTTTATCATTTGTGTTTTCTCTTGTCCCACCCTCCAATAATTTTAATAAAGTTCTTGCTCTTCTACCAATTCTTTTTTTATCTACCAAGTCAGATCTATATATCTTCTCTTCGTTTTCCCCATATTTCTTCCATCTTTGTCTATTCGTTTGAATTGCTCTTGGGACGACCACTTCAGATCCATCTTTAGATCATTTTCGACGTTCTAACATATTTTTTGCACAACAACAACATAGTTATCATGAGCTGTGCATTTTCGTTGGCCATCGACAAGGAATTATACAAATGGGAGGCGCTACATTCGGTCAATCCAAGGATGCTACAGGATTCGTGCCGGGTGGAGATGATGCTTCAAACGTCCAAGCCCCTAGATACAAGAAATGGAGAGGTAACTTTCCATTACGTTCTTGAAAGCTGGTTTTATGGGTTCGAGGTCTCTTGGCTTGTTTGGCTTTGCAGATCTCCTCAAGCCATTCCGTGCACATTCCCGACCAAAATAGGTTATTTTCTCAACTCAATTGATTTTGTGTGTAAAGAGATAGCTATAATGTTAAAAAATACAAAGTGATTTGAATCAAAGAAATTTGCAAAAAATGGTTGAAAACAGAGTGAAATTGAGTCGCATTGCATGCAATTATCAATGCTATGTCGATGTAATTTTCATAGTTATTAGTGTTTCTTATGAAATAGCACTAAGTACTGATGTCTAATGATATTTCTATACTCGATGCTCTAATTGGCATTCGAGTAAGTATTTTGATATTTTTTAGGAAAGCTTAAGTGATAATAATTGCGATGAAAAATAATTAGAAATATGATAGACGATAAAATCATTACTATTGTTCATATACGAGGCGTATGCTTTTTCTAAATCAAAAATCGTACTTGTGGGTGCAACACGCCTGATTTCAATTCATGCGATTCTTATAGTAATCACTTTTAAAAAATAGACACTTACAGCAATAATTATATTTTATAAAAATTTAATCATTATAAATCTTGTATAATTAGGTCGATGCCCTATAAGAATCACTTGGCATATTAATGTACCGCGATTAATTTCAAATCAAACTTTTTTATGCTCTATAAAGAGAGCGACGATACCCATAATGTCTAACTCACATGTAAAGTTCCAGCTACATACAAGTATTTACATTAATTCTTGTTGTTGCAGTTAATGTCATAGACGAGGACGTAGTGACTCCGCTTGCCTCGGTGTTAGGGCTATATGGTAAGAAGTTATCTGCTTTAGTACAACGCATACATTTTTGTGGTAATAATATGTTACGTACCGGAGAAGGAGAAGGAGTAGGCGGCGGAGAAGGAGCAAAGAGCAACGGAGGTGTTTGGCGAGGATGTCTTACGGAGGTGTTTGGCGAGGATGTCTCATTATACTATGATGTTTTAATTTGAGTTTTCTTATGTTTTGGGCCTGAGGCCAATTTAGTTATGTTTTGGGCATGAGTCCATGGTAGGGACCCATTGAGGGAAAAGTGTAATCAGCTGGGAAAAGTTCCTAACTCAAGCTGAGGTATATATGCCTAAAAAGGAAACCTAGGGAAGTGTGCACGATCAGAAATCATTTCCTATAGGGCGGCGCAGCCTTTCTCTGTCTTCTTTATTTCTCTTATAACTATCCTCATGAAAAACTCTCGGAAGTTATTCTTGGTTTAACTTACCTGGGTTGAGGACTCATCACTTGGTATCAGAGCTCGCAGAAGCAGGGGGAGCAATGCGGAACAAAGAACTCACAGAGAAGTTATTGGAGGAGCTCACCGTGGTTCGTCAAGAAGCGGCGGGAGTCAGCGGGAATAAAGTGATGCTTTAGCTAAGGCTCTTGCCTTGATCGGGTCATCAAGAGGAGCTGGAGAACTCGATCGTGGCTCTCAGCTTGCAAAATTAGAATCTGGCCCATCAACTCCATAACCAAAGCAGGTGGAAGAGCTGCAATGGCGGTAGGTGGAGAAGAAGCTACAACGCCGGCGACGAAAGTGGGAGATACATCGTAGACTGGGCTAGAGCAAGGACAAGCTACCGATGGCAGACAACCTCTTACCTTCGGGGATCTGGCCATGTTTCCGAGGTACCCCAAGCTCGACTTTCTACGGTTTGACAGTGACGATGTGCATAGTTGGCACATTAAATGTGAACATTATTTTGCCATGGAGGCAATGAGAGTTGACCATGTCATGAGGTTAGTAGTTATGCATTTAGAAGGGGAGGCATTGGAATGGTATCATGGGTTTCTTAAGTCTAGGTCGAAGGAAGGAGTGTTGAGTTGGGAGGAGTTTAAGACAGAAGTAGAAAAGAGGTTTACGGATGTGATGCACAAGCATCCTATTGAAGAACTATTTGATTATGTGCAAGACGGTACGATGTCAGCTTACCAAAGCCATTTTTCAAACCTTGTTGAGCTGTGTCAATCTAGACCCATCCTATGCCCTAGCACTATTCCTAAAGGGCCTTAAACCCAAAATAGCCTTAACCATCAAATTATTTCATCCATCTACCCTTTCCCAAGCCTTTAGCCTAGCCTGTTTACAAGAAAAGAATTATGACTCCCTCCAGAAAAAAAACTAGAGAATATATCAAGTTGCCACTTATACCCAGCCCAAGGCCCATTACAAATGCATCCACCACTTACAGCCCAGCCCACCGTCTCCAGAAACTCTCTTACAAACAACCTAATCCATCCTACCCGCACCCGCCACAGCTACACAGAACCCTACACCCACCAGTTCCCAATTTACCTCACCAAAATAACCCACGAGTAGCTGATAGGTTTCAGAACAGAGCCGACTTTAACGAAAGGAAGGCAAAGGGTTTATGCTATTGGTGCCCTGAGAAATACACCCTGGAGCATCGCTGCACTTGCAAAGGAAGACTATACTTTGTGGAAGATGTCGAGGGCAAGAAGACCGAAGCAACGTTAGAAGAGCTATATTTATGCAAGGACGAGGAGGAGGAAACGAGGAAGAGTTTGGTCATTGCCACACATGCTATGATGGGTATCGCACCATAATGCTTTCAAACTATGAAGGTAAGGGGATATTCCCAGGGAAAGGAAGTATTGATTCTCATCGATTCAGGGAGCACTCACAATTTCATGAGCATAAAAATGGCAAAACGATTAGGATATGTGTTAGAGCATTGTAGAACGATGAAGGTGAGAGTGGCAGATAGAGGAGATGTTGATTGTTTATGGGTGAGCAAGGACTTTACATGGAAGATGCAAGATAGAGAGTTCAAGGCAGATATGTTCTTGTTACCGCTAAGTTATTATGACATGGTGTTAGGCGTGCAATGGCTAGAAACCTTAGGCAACATTAAGTGGAATTTCCAGCTATTACGAATGGAGTTTTGGATAGGCAATTCGAGCGTGGTGCTTTGTGGCACGACAAAGGACGAGTTGAGACAATGCTCAGCAATCCAAATGTTTAAACTATTGGCTATAAAAGCAGAGAAGACAAAGGTGGCTCAGTGCAATTTTGCACTGCTGAGATTTAGCCAAGAAGAGATGGCATCAGAATTGTACCATTTGAGTGAAGAGCGGGAGGAGCGAAAGGATCCTGGGTAGGAGAGGCTGGCCCTTTTGCTAACAATGTTTACTGATGTATTTCAAGTACTAGTTGGACTTCCTTTGGAGTGATCGTTGACACACTCCATACCCTTGAAGCTGGGCAGCCAGCCTGTGAGTTTACGTCCTTATCGGTAGCCCCCGATCCAGAAGGATGTCATGGAGAAGTTGGTTAAAGAGATGTCACAAATGGGAGTTATATGGCCGAGCGCAAGTAGCTTTGCATCTCCTGTGGTGTTAGTAAAGAAGAAAGATAGGTCATAGAGATTTTGCGTTGACTATAGGGCCCTTAATAACCTAACCGTGAAGCACAAGTACCCAATTCCCATTATCGAGGAGTTGCTAAATGAGCTCGGGAGTGCCTGTTGGTTCTCGAAAGTGGACTTATGCTCGGGTTATCACCAAATTAGGATGGCAGCTGAGAATGTGCACAAGACAACATTCTGGACTCATGATAGGCATTACAAGTTTCTAGTAATACCATTTGGGTTGACAAATGCCCCAGCTAGCTTTTAGGGTGCGATGAATGACATGTTCCATCCCTACTTGTGGAGGTTTATTTTGGTCTTCATGGACGATATATTAGTCTATATCACTACATGGGAGGACCACCTAAGACACTTAGAGTTAGTATTCCAGATTTTGAGATGGGGTCAATTTTTTGCGAAAGAGAGTAAGTACAAGTTTAGAACGACATCCATTGACTATCTAGGGCATATAATCTCATCCTATGGAGTGGCAACCGATCCGAAGAAGATAGAAGACATGAAAGCATATCAGACTCCTACAAGTTTGAAGCAATTTCGGGGATTCTTAAGCCTTTGTGGTTATTATCATCGGTTTGTTCAAGGTTATGGTTTGATAAGCCGACCGTTGACAAATTTGTTGAAGAAGGATAGCTTTGTTTGGAATGAGTAAGCGGACTGGGCATTCCAGGCTCTTAAAGAAGTAATGACATCCGCACGAGTTCTAGCGCTTCCAAACTTCCATCTCACATTCATTCTAGAGACCAATGCCTCCAAGTTTGGTGTAGGTGCGATGCTTATACAAGCCGGGCATCCCATTGCATTCTTCAGTAAGTCAATGGGGCTCAAATACCAGGCTTTATCTACCTATAAGAAGGAGTTGTATGCCGTAATGTTAGCGGTAACTAAATGGCACCACTATTTGGTGAGAAGGAGATTCGTGATCAAAACGGATCATAAAAGCCTCAAACACCTTCTCGATCAGAATCTGTCCACGATTAGTTAATGTTCTTGGTTAGCAAAGTTGATGGGTTACGACTACATTATTGAGTACAAGAAGGGGGCTGAGAATAAAGTAGCCAATGCGTTGTCTAGAATGTCTCCCGAGGATACCACTGTGTGTGCATTATCTGTTGTTATGGTAGGTGAATTGGTTGAAGCAATTAAGGCTAGCTACGAGTCAGATCCGCACCTTTGTGAGCTAGTTGTAAAGCTGAAAGGGCAGAACGAACAAGAAGGTCATTATTCATGGGTATAGGGGAAGTTATTGAGAAAAGGAAAGCTGATGGTGGGGATGGATTTGGGCTTATGTCAGAAATTGATTAAGCTCTATCATGCGTCGCCTACTGGAGGACATTCTGGTGTTTATGTTACAACCCAACAGCTAAAAGGCATGTTGTACTGGAAGGGAATGAGAAGGGATATTCAGAACTTTGTGAGATGATACACCATGTGTCAAACCTGCAAGTATGACAATTCTGCTCAACCAGGGTTGCTACAAATACTATCGATTTTGGGTCATGTTTGGCAAGTGATCTCTATAGATTTCATTGACGGGTTGCCTAAATCACATGGAATGACTACTATATTTGTTATGGTTGACTAGCTAAGCAAATACACGCATTTCTTATAGCTGAAACATCCTTACACAACAATTACAGTTGCAAAACTTTTCATGGAACAAGTCTTTTGATTACATGGCATGCCCGAGGGGATCATCAGCAATCGAGACCTGATTTTCCTTAGCCAATTTTGGTAAAATCTCTTTCGGCAAAAAGGGGTGGAGCTCAAGATGTCTACCGCTTACCACCCACAAATTGACGGGCAAAAAAAATTTGTTAATAGATGCCTTAAGACATACCTGCATTACATGTCGCACGAGAGACCCATGGATTGGAGCAGCTGGTTGCACCTCGCCGAGTATTGGTACAATACTAACTTCCACTCGGTTGCCGGTGTCTCCCTTTTTGAGGCCCTATATGAGGAGGCTCCTCCTCTTCACTTGCCATATTTTGTAGGAGACTCTCCGGTTGAAGCCATGGACTACAGCTTGTCTGCAAGGGAGGAGAATCTTAAGTTGCTTAAGTTCCATCTCCTGCGAGCTCAAAATAGGATGAAGCAACAAGCGGATAAAGGGAGAGTAGACCGAGAATTCAAAGTGGAGATTGGGTACTACTAAAACTACAGCCTTATCGTCAACAGTCAGTGCAAGCTCGGACCTCAGCAAAGCTTGCTCCTCGTTTCTTTAGACCCTATCAAGTGGTGGACAGGAAAGGGAAAGTAGTGTACATGGTTCAACTTCCGGAATCGTCCTGCATTCATCTCACTTTTCATATGAGTCAACTGAAGCTTTTTTATGGAAGTACCTCAGGTTCGGTGTTGTAGATTCCCGCGGCCTTGCTATTGGATGAAGCACCAGAACAAGGCTGCAACCGAGGTGCTTGTTCAGTGGGCTGGTGAATCGGTTGATGACGCAACTTGGGAGGACTATAATATGCTCAAGCATCGATTTCCTTATAGTTCCTTGTGGACAAGGAACTCAAGCAGGGGCAAGTGTTACGTACCGGAGAAGGAGAAAGAGTAGGCGGCGGAGAAGGAGCAAAAAGCAACGAAGGTGTTTGGCGAGGATATCTTGTTACGCTATGATGTTTTAATTTGAGTTTTCTTATGTTTTGGGCCTGAGGCCAATTTAGTTATGTTTTGGGCCTGAGGCCATGGTAGGGACCCATTGAGGGAAAAGTGTAATCAGCTGGGAAAAGTTCCTGACCCAAGCTGAGGTATATATACCTAAAAAGGAAACCTAGGAAAGTGTGCACGATCAGAAATCATTTCCTACAGGGCGGCGCAGCCTTCCTCTATCTTCTTTATTTCTCTTATAACTATCCTCATGAAAAACTCTCGGAAGTTATTCTTGGTTTAACTTACCTGGGTTGAGGACTCATCATAATATGCGTAAAACCAGAAAGCCTCCTTCTGATTCCAAAATACTTGTAGCAATGCTCCATGGAATATTTTGGATAATAGGCGCTCCATTGATCATTGCCTTTTTGGTGTGCAATTGGAGAAGAAGACATATTTCCTACTACCCTAATATTGAAGACTTTTTGCAGAATAATTATGATCAGCTAATGCCAGTGAGGTACTCATACGTGGATATTAAAAATATAACCAAAGGTTTCAAGAGAAAACTTTTGGTTAGGGAGGCTATGGTAATGTCTACAAGGGAAAGCTTCTAAGTGGCCAACTTGCAGCTGTCAAGATGTTAGACCAGGCCGATACTTATGGCAAGGATTTCATCAATGAGGTTGCCGCAATCAATGTGGTACGCTTGATTGGTTTCTGTGCTGAGGGATCAAAACGTTCTATTGTTTATCCATTCATGCCTACGATTAGCGATGAGAAAATGTACGGGATCGCCTTGGGGCTGGCCCGTGGTATTGAGTATCTACATCAAGGTTGTAAGATGCAATTCTTGCATTTTGATTCCAAGCCTCATAACATTCTTCTCGATGAGATTTTTGGGCCAAAGGTAGCAGATTTTGGTCTTGCCAGATTGCATCCAACCAATAAGAGCATTGTGTCTCTCACAGCATTACGTTATATGGCTCCTGAATTTTTCTACAGAAGCATCGGAGGAATATCCTACAAGGCCGACGTGTACAGTTTCGGAAGAATGTTGATGGAAATGGCAGCGAGGAAGAAGGATCCCAGTTCATCAGTTGTTAATACTAGCCAGATTTTCTTGCTCCTGGGTGCACGACCAATTTAGCCAAGGAAACGGTATTTGGCTAGAGGACAACACTAAGGAAGAGAAAGAGATGCGTCATAAAATGATGATGGTGGGGCTCTGGTGTGTGCAACTGAGTCCGGCAGATCGTCGATCAATGCACAAAGTCGTGGAGATGCTTCATGGGAGACTCAACACCTTCCAATTTCCTGCATGGCCGTCCTTTGCTCCGCCATTCTTACCTTCAAATATCGAAGACTCGTCTACTGAAATCACAATTACAAATGAGGATACAAGTTCTTGTTACATAACCTGTGAGTCCGCAATGAAAGAAGAGGAAGCTATATTATTTGAGTCTCAAGAATTTTCTGTTTTTATGATTTTGCATATTCATGAACGAATATCTATATCGTTCATTTGTATTAGCTACATGGTCGTTACATATATCTACTCGCTTATATACACATTATGCAGAGCACTTATCAATGGGGAGAGAATTCTGCTGTTCTTTCCCAGGTTTCAGTGTTGGTGATGATTTTCAATTAATTGATGAGAGGGATCTAAAGTAGCTCAAAGGCACTCACTTGAAGGAAATATAATTTTATTAACAAGCTTCTTATCTCTTCTTTATTACAAGACTCACGGCAACTTTGCCTCAACACTTTATGTTTACAAGACTTCACTTTTGTTTTTCTCTCAGTTACACCTCACGCCACTTTTATCACTTCTTTTTTTATTTCCTCTCCGTTACACATTTAAATGCCACCTTATTTGTCCTATTTATAGGACTTTTC
>SOPF01023655.1:37834-66535 GCA_012979155.1 Hypericum perforatum | reverse complement strand
TTGAACTATTGAAGGTACTTTTTCATTGTGTATTCATCTTTTGTTAGTTAAGTTTATTTTGTGTATCTATGTTCATCTTTTTGTTATTTATGGTTTGATCTTTGGATGAGTTTGTGAGTTCATACATCAAGAGTGACAACCTTGATTCGATTCATATATCTTGCCCAATTGTTGTGATTTGATATTATTGATTTGATCTAGGATTGACAACCCTATTTTAATTAATGATATTGAAACTTAGTAATTTAGGATCATCACCCAATCAATTCAACCGATTCGCTTAGCTTAAGATTTAGGAACGCACCATCCGGTACTTAGCGAACAAATTTCCCCTTTATTCCCTGTGGAGACGAATAAACTTATCACTTTATTACTTGTGCGATCGTGTAATTTTTGCACGTATTTTGATCCAACTTTGGACAGCATCAGTGGTCATACACATTGGCAAAGATGCCTTGTATAGAAACGATGGCGTCGAGCTAGATTCCTTGTTTAAACACCTAACTCGAATAGCAGAGGACCATTATTTGGTGCGAGCTGTGGACATCATCGAGACTACATTCTCCGAACTATGCAATGAAAAAGAAGAGCTATCTGCAACAAAAGAGAGGCTAGTCAGAGAACTGGCCGAGACCGAGATTAAGATAGAAGACAACAAGGAAAGATTGAAGAGCTTTAGAGCATACAGATACACTGGGGCAAGAGAGCTGAAGAAGGAGTACTATGCTTCTTTAGAAAACAAATGGAGGCCTTGCTACGAGTGTTAGGAGAGCGTAATGACTTGAAAGGCATGTAATAGAGATGGGTGTGGTAATCGGATGTCCAAAACTCAGTCTTCTTATCCTGAGCTCTTACATTTATAGCTTGTCCTTATTCTTTTTTTCTCACCAACTTGTTGTATGAATGGTATTGGTTGTAGAGCCAATTTGTAGTAAACAGCTAATCGTAGTTTTCTTTGAAATTATATTTGGGTTATTGTCGTTTGAGTAAGAAGGAGCAGTGAAGTGGAGTTTGGTCTTAGGGGGACCGAGTTGGGCAGGAGGAAATCGGTGAAGGAGACTGAGGTACCGTCATAGTTTGTAGTGGAGTTGGATATGGATCTGCTAGGGTTGCTGCATGGATAACAAGTTTTTATGTGATCGGCGGGCGGCGGGCAAAGAAGCTTTCGACGTTGTGAAGAAGATATGGGAATTAATCCCAAGAATGTTGGAGGATATTCGGGATTTATTTTTAATTTGGTGCTACTAATCACCAATATTTATCAAAATGGTATCCAAATCATGGGAATTATCAATTTAGTATCCACATCGGATTTCCGAGTAAAAAATCCGTTTTTAGGACCAAGATCCGAGTTTTTTTACCCAGAAAACCATAATACGAGTTTTTAATATGTTTCTTGAATCTCGATTAAAAGTCCGTGTTATGGTTAAAAACCCCTCGTCATTTGATATGTATTATGGTTATCAACAGTAACAGGAAACTAAAAAAAACCAAATATTCGCCTGTCATGGGGAGCGAATCAAATGACTGAAGAATTTTTTCCGTGATTTGATTTTAAAAATTAATATAACTAAGTCACAAATAAAATTCATAACTTGGTCAAACACGAATTATTTTTTCGTGAATTGATTACAAATTTTTTTTCGTGACTTAATAGTTATAAATAATTTTCTCGTGACTTGACAATGGTGTCTCCCGTGCACAAATTAATATTTTTGGAATACTATTTTTGTAATTAACCCTAAACAGTATTATTATTAAAAAAAACCCGAATAGATTATCCCTACCCGGAAAGTCAACTTGCCAGCTAGACTTGGAGAAGAAGGACAACTCGCATTATGGGCTTTAAACCACAATATAAGAATCTATCAAATTACAAACTACTAAAATGAAATTTTACGAGAATATTATATATATTTAATCCGTCCATTAAGGGAATAAAGCTGTCCACGTTTTTGCTTTCAGTTTAATAAACAAACATAGGGTAAATAAACAAAGACGACAAACATGGAAAAAAATATTTGTTGAAACGAAGTGATGCTATTTCATTTGTGATCATATGATGTCGATTATAATATATTGTATTATTGGTCCTGATTTCCAGCATCTCCATAAGGTGGTGACGATGAGGAGTCTTCTTTACAAGTTCCTGTTGGAAAATTTGGTGGAATAAAAATAAAAAATTAATCTGAGTCGCGTAGTGGATATTGTCCTTAAGAACTATTTCATCGGTAGGTGTAGTTCTCCAGAATTAAACAGATCCTTCCGCATTCAAATGAATACGGGTAATCAAATAACTAACGAGATCAAGAATAGCTATTCGAAATCGAAAAATGGAACAACATATTTAACCAAAATGGTTCTTCGCTTAGTGGATGATCTCTCTTCCTCCAAATGAAGGATAACTTTCTTATATAGTAAATATTCAAAAGACAAAATAAATATAGATATTTGCACACTTTAATTGTGTAACATATGATTTATTTTTATGCAATAAATATGAAATGCCATGAATTAGAAATAAATTATGAAGGTTACTAAACCTTAAAATAATGAATGATTTTTCTCAAATAAATGCTTATTTTTAATTTGGAGTTTAATATAGATTATTACAATTTTGTAACATCTCACATTAATCACACAAATTATTTATGCCCATTAAAACACCCTTAGAATTATCATTTTACTCACACATAATTGCTCTATTTTTCTAACAATCCCCCACTATTTCAAATATTTTTCACTGATATACATAGAAAAAAATTTGAAATATTTTTCCGAGTAGATATTTAGGTGCAAGTGCATCGACTCTAGTATTCGCAGACTATGAACCAGACCTTAGACTTATAGAGAAGTTATACAAGTGTCATGGTGAAGTTATCTTAACTTCTATGAATCATCACTATTTTGTATACCTGAACCCTATAAATCACACTTCACCCCTGCAGTTCTCATCATTTGCGGTGTTTAGAGCTAAATCGGTCATGCTCGTAGCCTAGTAATTCTTGAGTGCTCCAGAGCCACAAGCTCATACAAGCAGCTCCACTCGACACTCATATAGGTGACTCATCAAGTGTATATTGCACTTTATACACCACCCTTTAACTTAGGGCTATGAGATTCATTAAAAGCATTTAAGCTTAGCCTGCCACAGTGCAATCTAGTACTCTTACACTCACATCATAGGAAAGAGACCAAACTTTAGTACTAGAGTGATTAACTCATGACTTGTTGTTACCGATATGAACCTTCTTCATGGGATCTCCAATCACAAAAGTTGGGTTCCCATCACCGTTAATCTAGCAATTTGGCTCAAGTCTCATTCCCCTCGATGTTTACACATCCTTTTTATATGAGTTATGTCAGTAGATTGATCAGATCTACTTCGACGTCACATTGGATATTAATCCATATTTTAGCATGATTAACCATATTAACCAATTATATTGGTTTTGCTATGAGAAGCTTTATTTAAGCTATAACTATTGCATCTTAGCAATCTCACATCATCAACGCTAATAGTGTCGGCTATATTCTTAACAAAATATTCTCAAAAAGTTATCAACCATGATAAACTTTTACTTCATAGTAGTTTTAGCTATTATGGATTATCTCCATACGTTAAATCACATCCAAGAAAACTATACAATTATTGGTTATTCATCTCATCAATTTAATCATCATCATTGCATTATTTTTTTAATACAATAGATATTCACAAATCATCTTAATATTAAATATGAGGGTCGTGAGAATATAATCTCAAACTCAATATTATTATAATATAATCATCACGTGGATCTGTACATTCAATAGAGTTCATCTCAAATTACGATCATCACGTGGTATTCTAAAAAATAATAGCAATTATATTGCCGATAATGGGCTTATTTAGCCCCCACTCTTTCAACTCATCGACTTGATCTTGTCAAATTCGGCAATTCTCAAATATTAATCTTGATAAAGTTTATTAAGTATATATACCATTTTACCAAGATAATAGACAATATTATGTCATCATCAAAGACATGTCACTCAAATTATAACGATAACAATATTCCACTTATTCCAATTGAATCTCAAATTTAATTTCCAAACTCAAATTAAATTCACTGTTGAATGCACTATCTTGTAACCACTCACTTATGCAAATATTAAACTCATAATTATTTTCACAGCCAACAACTAACTACCTATTTTAAATAATAATTAGGGCATACATATAACTATCTGTAATCACAATTATTTTCTTAACGGTTACAATCATCACCTTGCACAACTCCGTTAACAGCCAAGTAAAGCGAAACGCAGAACAATATAATTTAGTGGGTGTTTGGTTTGGCTGTTAGGAATCAGTGGTTGGTTGTTAGATATCTATTAGCCAACATTTTAGTGTTTGGTGAATTAAAAAAAATCAGCTTTGGAACCCAAACCCAATTTTTCCAACAGCTAGAATTTATAACTGATAGAGATAACTGATGGCTGTTACAATATCAAATTACTAAATAGCCCTTAATTCAGATAATTTGTAATTAAATATTAAATTAAGAGGGACACTTTTTTAATTGGCAAAAAAATAGAAATAAATACTAAATATCACTATATTAAATATTAAATATTAAATTAAGAGAGATATTTTTTTAATTGGTGGGAGTATAAAGATAAATAATATGTACTATATTAAATATTAAATTAAGAGAGATACTTTTTTAATTGGCGAAAGTATAAAGATAAATAATATGTATTATATTAAATATTAAAGAATGATGTTTATTAGTCAATTACCCCTTAAAAGTAATTTTACAACTCAACAGCAACAGCCAATGCTAATTTACCAAACACTTTTGCAAAAATCGGGTATCAGCTATCAGCTGAGTACTATCAGCCAACAACTGATCAACTGACCGCCAACAGCTAACAGCTAAATTTCATCAGCCGTACCAAACAGACCCTTAATAATCCCATTAATTTCAAGAACAGGTTATCACACAATTCATGGTATGCACGTTATCAAGCAAAAATCTTTCACTTAAAAAAAAACCGTCAACTACTCACGATCCAATTTCATTGACACATTTATGGTATAATTAACACCAATATTAAATTCTCTAATAAATTATTTTCGTAAGAATACTTTCAAGAGTTTTAATTTTGCAAACCGGAAAAATGTGCACAAACTTATTATGTCTACGCATATGCACATATAACAAGATAACCGCACAAATTAAATAAATACCTCTTATCCTTATGGTGCTGAGATGGATTTTTTTTATCTTCCCATTATCATCTTCCTTGGAATAGTGTGGCAGAAAAACTCTTACAACAACAATAACAAATTAGCTAATAAACATACCGTTTATGTGGAGCAATCGCGTACCCACTCACTGAGTCAATGCCATTAACAAAATAGCAAGCATTAGAAATAAGATATTCGGCATATAGTTCATGAATAGCAAAGGACTCCGAAGCATAAAAATCCGATTATCTGGTATTTGATAATATGACAAATAATGACATAATTTCATAATGTTACCGTCCCTTTTTTAGGTTGATCGATGACGATTTTCTCGAATGTCCATAAGATCATCATCCATGACAAATTTATCACCTTGCAAATTTGCGTCATAACTGAAAAACAAAAGATTGATCTGATCAACGTGTAAGAAGTCGATGACCTATATACTCTCCAACTGAGTTCATTGTTACGAGGCTTGTCCTGATCTCTGCTTCGTCTTCTTCTTTTCGATTTAATCTTTTCACTCTCACCAATACTACTACTAAAGTTTGTGGGGTAAACTAAATTTCTAAAGGAAAATAGTTCTTAAGATTGTTGGAAAATTTGGTGGAATAAAAACAAAAATTGATCTGAGTCGCGTAGTGGACGCTGCTCTTAAGAATTATTTCACCGGTAGGTGTAGTTCTCTAGGATTAAATAGATCCTTCCGCATTCAAATGAATACGGATAATCAAATAACTAACGAGATCAAGAATAGCTATTCGGAATCAAAAAATGGAGCAACATATTTAACCAAAATAGTTCTTCACTTAGTGGATGATCTCTCTCTTCTCCAAATGAAGGATAACTTTCTTATATAGTAAATATTCAAAGGCCAAAATAAATATGAGCATTTACATACTTTAATAGTGTAACATATGATTTATTTTTATGCAATAAATATGGAATGCCATGAATTTATGAAAGTTACTAAACCTTAAAACAATGAATGATTTTTCTCAAATAAATACTCATTTTTAATTTGGAGTTAAATGTGGATTATTACAATTTTGTAACATCTCATATTAATCACACGAATTATTTATGCCCATTAAAATACCATTTCAATTATCATTTTACTCACTCCATTTTTTCAACAGTTCCAACGGTCATCCACCATTTTTTTTACCTAGAGCTTAGATTTTCTCCCTCCAGAACCTGTAATGCTTGTTTCTTAAACCAGTCACTTTTGCAACCTTTAATGTGGATTATTACAATTTTGTAACATCTCACATTAATCATACAAATTATTTATGCCCATTAAAATATCCTTTCAATTATCATTTTACTCACTCTATTTTTTCAACAGTTCCAACGGTCATCCACCATTTTTTTTACCCATGTGCTCTAGAGCTTAGATTTTCTCCCTCCAGAACCTGTAATGCTTGTTTCTTAAACCAGTCACTTTTCCTATTATTGCAAAGACTGTCACTTAAATTTTGAATGTGCCCAGCTTCCTAGAGTTAGCCATGTCGATGACTCTAATAACCAGATCCATCATTTTTGCCATTGGCACCCCTTGCAACCTTTTCCGGAGGCCACAGATGGAGAAACTTTGTGCCAACTATGTGAAAGTTGTTCATCATCATCATCTATTAATACTACTACTTCTTCCGATCCCTTTTATTGTTGCATCCAATGTCAATTTTACGCCCACAAATCATGCATTGATATTTTGCCTCAAAAGATTGACCATCCCCTACTCCATGACACCGTTGTTCTCCTAACTGTTCCTTCCTATGTGTGTACAACTTGCGATAGAGCATGTTCAGGGCTAGCCTTTTTTTGCTCTGGAGGCGACTACTTTTGTGTTAAATGTACCTTACAGTTTAGGAACGAAGTTGGTGTCTTTAAAAGCATCCACCATTTGCATCTACTAAGACCTTGGGAAACCGACGAGGTCGACAAATCCCATTGCTTCATGTGCAAACAGGAGTGTTCCGGTTGGCACAACAAGTGCACGAAATGTTCTGTCTATTTTCACAAGTCACGTGTGGAATTTCCCGGAGAGATTCAACATCCTTTTCATCTGGAGCATCCCTCGACCTTGGTTTTTGGGGAGGGATTACTGTTGGAGAGTGTCCCATATCGAAAGTTGTATGTGAGATAAGTTGATTTATAAGGTGGAAGGATCCACCTACTCATTACCTTAAGGTTTTGGGTAGGAAATGGAAACTCAAATATGATATCAAAGCTAATTTGCTCTAACGAGTTCATGGGCCCATATGCTCACACGACTCCCATTTGAAAGCATGAGAGACAGTATTAGGCCCGTGCAAATTTTATAAGGTGGAAGGATCCACCTACTCACTACCTTAAGGTTTTGGGTAAGATATGGAAACTACAATAATTACAAACAAAGTGCGGGTTATGCCTTAATTCTATTGATGAAAATTATTATGCTTGTAACGATTGCAAGTTCTATTTGGATTTCCGTTGTGCTTCTTTGTTGTCAATCATACAATACCAAGGGCATCCTCATCTTCTCTGTGTTGTGGATAATTTATCATACGACGAGGCACGTTGCAACCAATGCACTGAAACTCTTCCGACAGAATCCCTTGTGCTACGCTGTGCAGAATGTAACTTCAATCTCCACCTTGAATGTGGTCCGTTACCCTGCCGAATCAAAGATCCCCATCATGTACATCCTCTCACATTCCAAGAGTACTACGTGGAAGACAACGACATGTCAGATCTCTTCGCGAGCCATATTTGCGAGAAAAAGCGGGAGGCAAGGCGACCTGTTTATCTTTGTACAGGCGGATGCTTTATTACATGCGAAATGAAATGTGTTCCGAGAGAGGTATGCTTTTATCACACCTCGTTATCATACCACTCTCTTCCAAGAGCTATGATCTGCCCTTTTAGTTGTTCAACCTAAATTTCTTCACTGTGTCTCCAGGTTGTAGCATCACTCCGGGGCGAGCTGGGAGTATTGGAGTTGGAGACGGTGTATCCAAAAGTTGAACGCAAGATGATAACTAGAGATTCAAACTGGAAAGAGATGATTACTTGCGCTAGCAGGGGTGAAAATGTGGCAACAGATGTACCCGTCTTCTCTTTGAAGGAACTCATAGAATCGGCTAAACCCGACTTTGAGTCCGAGCTGTTAGAAGAGAGAAACAACAAACTCAAATCAGGCGTCGCAGACCTCAGAGGAGATGACCCGAGCCAAAGTGACTACGATGGACGTAAGTACCATTACTCCCGGAAGGCCTTCAAGCAATTAATCAAAAACATTGAAGAGAATCAGGGGATGGATTTTCACTGGGATAAATATGAAAACATCTTTTCCCACCTTGAAGGATCACGTATTGGAGGAGATTATTTGCTGCCCAACACCCTTGATTCAGTGTACAATCATTTCTTCGGAAAGCACACCCTCTTCGGTCCAGACTGCAAGCTCAATCACGATCAGAAACGCCTTATTGTGTTCTACATCTGCCCTATTCTGCACGATATGCGCATGACCAAGGTTGTAGATGTTACGGCAGAAAGAATCGCATTGTGGTCGTCTGCTTTGAAAGCTGTATGAACGATGGATAGATACATTGGCCTCGAGTTGGATTTCTTGTTTAAACTCGTAAAGCAAATAGCAGAAGATCATTTTATGGTGCAAGCTGTATACTCGCTATTCAATATTTCATGGGCGGTGTGTCGTCCGTTCTGCAACTGGGAACTAAAATAACGATGTCTAAAGGACTTGCTAACTTAAATCATGTGATCACCTCTTAAAAAAAACTAACGTTGTAGATGTCTGTAAGATGCAACTCCCAAAGATGGAGCCTTTTTATTTTCAGATGCTAGTCCGTTTTTAAATATTTCAATTTGAATTTTTATTATATTGAAATAAATAATCTAAATGACTACCAGTAGCCAAATACAAGCTGAATCTTTTGTCTAATGCGGCGTACATGGAGAGCAAGTCCAATTTCATTTACGAATTCCAGTTGGTGATATAGTTTATAAAAAATAACTAAGACTATTTTTTTCTAACCGAACATAAAATTGTCCCAAGTCCACAGCATTTTTAAGGTTCCCAAGTACATAACTAGGGATGTGCAAATGGTATTTGATATTCGGTAGTACCAATTTTTTTCGGTATTCGGTATTCGGTATTTCGGGATCGGTATTTCGGTTTATGGGATTTAATTCGATATAGACATTTGGAAAATTTCAGTGAATTTCGGTATTTGGTATAATTTCGGGATATACCGAAATTATTTCGGTAATACCGAATATACCAATATACTAAATTGTAATTTTACCAATTAGTTTTTTTACTAACAGGCCACATCGAGGCTTTCTTCCCAGGCCCAATTGCAAACTCTATTGCTTTAATCCTGTTGCAAAATTAAACTACTAGTCTCCTCCTACCTCTCGGCTCTCTCAGAGAACTGAGATCTGAGAAAAACAAGACAACAGCCACCCAGCCCCGTCAACAACAGCCTCTGACCTACACCCTCCTTTCCTCGACGAAGACACTTCCCACCTCTCTTCGACGCCAACGCTTCTCCGACGATGCTGACGACACCTCTGACCTACACCCTCCTTTCCTCGACGACGACACTTCCCACCCCTCTTCGACGGCAACGCTTCTCTGAAGACGCCGACGACGCCGACGACCTAAACCCTCCCTTCCTCGACGATGCTTCCCTCAAAATTCGATATTTTTCGGTATTTTCAATATTATACCGAAATTTTAGTTCGGTATTTGGTATAATACCGAAATTATTTCGGTTCGGGATCGATATGAATGTTTTTTTGAATTTCGGTATTCGGTATTCGGTGTTCGGTATTCGGGATCGGTATATACCGAATGGAAACCCCTATCCATAACATATAAAACCACAAATCAAAGTCTATCATATTTAATTTAGTATGTTGACATACTATTACTCTCTTATAGTTTTAATTCTCTTACAAGTAATAAGTATATTAATAGATTATAATTAAGTAACACTCGCAAACCATCTTGCTTGTTTACCACATCATCAATTTCATTTATGTGTCATTCTCTTTTTTTTTGTGAATATCCAGGTATTCGGCCCAGCCCATTATGTACTTTTAACGGGGCCGACTATTCCTGTTCGAGACGGGTCCCAGGGTTAAGGTTTTAAACCTCTCCCAACGTCGTTACGGGGGATCAAACCTTAGTTCGTCCTTCCAAGTGCAGCCCCTGGCACCACTGCACCAACTGCGCGTTGGTTGTCATCCCCTACTTCGTGAAACCGTTGTCTTCCTATTATCTATAATTTTATATTTAATTATTATTATTAGTTTTAGATTATCATTGAGAGTTTCATTTTTAGTAGTACTCTAGTTAACAAATTCTTTTTTTTTAAATAGAGCATATACATTATTGTTTTAAATAGTTGATTGTTAAATTTGAAATTAAAGTTTATTTCTTAAATTTGTGTCAATTTTGATATTCATAGAACCAACAAATCGATCATATTTTTTTTTAGTATTCTCAAAATTACTTTATAATTTATATCCAACAAGTTTTCGCCGCATAATAGTTCCTTGATATGTTACATCTTGTAATAGAGCATGTTCGGGGTTGACCTTCTACATTAAAAACTACAACTTTGATATTTTGAGTTTTGTTAAAATGGGCGTAACTTTCTCGTACAAACTCTGAATTTAGTGATTTCAAGACGAATAGATCTGTAACACTTGATCTACAACTTTGATATTTTGAGTTTTGTGTGTTATGGCAGACCCAGCGATCGCTATTATTCATATAGCTTGTGTGTCTGTACACTAATTGTATTAAAATGTATAATAGTGAACAAGAATAAAATTATTTGAAATTATTGTGTGAACAATGAAATTTGATATGAATCTTGGGTAAAAGCACACATTTACATGTGAGATGTCGAGATGCTATTATTCATATAGCCTATGTGTCTGTGTTTCTAAATATGATTAAATGTACTCGACGTGTGCTGGTCGCACGAAATCTTTTAAATTGTAATCTGAACATTGTTGACTATGAACAATAATGAATGAGTGGGATTGTTAGGCTTTGGGCCGAGATTGCATTCATTATTGTGCAAATTTGGGCTCGAGCCCATTGGGCTCTGTCAATAGACCGACCCAGAGGAAAAAAAATTAGGGGACAAAATGACGTCAACACTGACGTCATCAAGTCCGAGTGGCAGCTTGCATGGATGGTATTCACCACGTGGTGACAAGTGGCAGATGTTTGCCATGCAAGCTGGAGAGATTTTTTCCTATAAATATGAGAATCCAGGTGATTGCTTTGCAATTAAGCCACCAAAAATCTCCTCTCAGAATAACAAACTTCACTTTAGTACTGAAAGTTATTTTAGATTTGCCATTAAGGACATTCGTGAAAAATGCGTAATCGGTCTATTCGATCGTGATGATACTCGATGAGCAACTCACGATACTCGATCAGAGCCTTCCTACGTACTTGCTTCAACAAGTAAATATGGTTTAATTAACATAATTATTATTTAATTAAACTAGATTATAAACATAATTAACTGTTAATTACGTGCTTAGTTCCAACAAAATATGTTCTTGAAAACTTTTGGGTGCAATATTTTCTGGTGTAAACTAGATGTAAATTTATTTTAGCTATGTTTTTTATATATGTTTATCTAGTTCTTCATTTTTTATAACTATTTTGATTTTTTTAGATATTTACAACGTTATTTATAAAAGGAATGTCTTTCACGGCCAACAACCAAGTCTGGTACATTTTTTTTTAATAAAATCTAACATTACTTTCTTCTCAAACATTAATCCACTTTTTCAAAATTTCAATTCAAGTTAGGAAAATTTTATTTCCTGGAGCTGACAATAATGACATTCATGACTCGATTTTCTCACATGCGGGGATAGAAAAAGTGATTAAATGTGTACAATGTAAGAACCTTAAAAGGAGACTGATGTTGTTTAAGGATGACGCTATTCTAACGAAAATCAAAGTGTGCTGGACCTTAGTGAGGTCGTTTATTCTTAGGAATCTTGAGTATTTAGAAAACAGTAGATCTCAAGTTCCTCCTCCACTAACTGTGAAAAATAGATAGTCTGTTTACGTCTAATAAAATCGGACTTATTAAATACCATCGGTCAAGAGCAGAAAAATTTGAATCAATCATTATAAAGATGAAAACAAAAAAGGATCGCATTCATACGATACATAAAATAATATTCACAAAGAATTGAAAAACCATACAATTTATACGCTCTTGTTTAGTTTCTTCGAGACGAACAACATATTTTCGGCAGTTGACAGATAAGCAACATCTTCCACTTGGTGCATGATTGCTCTAAGCCAATCCAAGTAAATATATTCCGAAGGATTCAACAGCCATTGGAGAAATGGAAAGGCCACTCTTATCCAATTTTTCATGTTCTTCGTAATCTCGGGTGTTCGAATCGAGAAATATTTTTTGAATGCGCATAATTTTTCGAGATCTACTCATGGCAAACTGCAGAAAGCTATTTGACAAAATTTCGATCCCTAAAATGCTTTACTTTGAGAGAAAATCACATTTTTTAATCAAATTTTATACATGAGCTATTAAATAAATCATAACTAACGTGAATACAAAAACTATATCAATAATAAGGGTGCAGGGTTTAGGTGTTTATAAAAAAAAATATAAGGACGAGAACGTCCCGAACCGTGTAGATGATACTATATTTTTGAAATGTGATCATGTTTCACCTGACCTTTATTTGTATTATTAGAGGAAGTACTTGTTGTCCCATATGATAAAAAAATTCCCTACCTACCCTGTGCAAGCCCATCAAAGTCATATATTCTAACCAATTCATCGTCACTGCTTCAACCACAATTTGGCCTCATCCCATTGTTCATACTAGTTTGACGGACATGGTGACGCCTTCCATATATCACCTGCAATTTTTCCAAAGATTAAACTTGCAAAAACCATGTGAATAGACCCCTCCCCCAAAGTCACACTTGCCGGCTGGAGCTGGGGATAATAATGTTATAGAAATAAAGACTTCGTTTTCAATGAAAGCAACTTGCAAATAACTGAAATGCTTTTCATTGAAAATCGGTGCATGTTCTGCCTGTTCAATGTATTTCATGGTTGGTTTACCAACCTGTAGGGAAATTAAAAAAACATTGACCAAAGGCTTTAAATGTTTGATCATACTTTTTTGAAATGTTTAAGTTTTATTAATACATTTATAAATCTCCTTACTGTTGAGAAAGATGCGACGGAGAAAAAGACCTCCAGAGATCGGGGTTTTTTTTAAAAGGTCCTACTGTTCAAACTTTTTTTTTTCAAATTAGTAAAAAAAAAACAATTGCCAAAAAGATGTCCATGGTGGCAAGCCATGCCAAAATACGGATAAAATAACGGTGTATATCGGTACACAGATATTTTTTCCGTTTACCAATATACGGAAAAAATACCCTATACTAGTTTACACGGAAACTTTATCCGTGTTTTGGCACGGCACGACCCCTTTATCACCCGAATTTCTCTCATGTACTGGTAACCGAGACCACCTCCTCCTCCCGACCTCCCACTCTGCCAGCCTTGATTCGCCTAGATCTGGCCCTCCCCGGCCGCCCACGCCTCCTCTCCTCCCTCGGCCTCCCACCCTCCTTTCTGGCACGACCTCCCACCCTCCTCTCTGGCACAGCCCAGTACGGCCAGCCTCGACTCATCCTATCCTTACAATGCCCCGGGCAGCAATCCACCGTCCCGCTCATAGGTATTTGTTTTTTTTTAATTTTCGTTAAATTGTCTTTTGTTAAATTATCGTGAAATTGTTGTGTTAAATTTTCGTGATATTTTTGTTAGGTATTGGTATTTCGTTGAATTGTGGTTAGGATTTTTTGTGAAATTGTGGGTTTTATGTAATTTTGTAAAGGGAAAAAAATTCACAGGTCTCTGAGTTTATGTATAATGTACTAAAATATCCTCTCAATAACTATTTAGTCCCTCATTTTAGAGAAATAGAACTGATTAATACCTAGGTCTATTTTTGGGCAATATTCTTTTATGGAATGTCAAAATTACCCTTTTCCTACTCTCACCCTTCTTCCTTCATTCACCTCTCTCTCCCCTCCTTTCTTTTTCCTCCACCACCACCTTCTCCTCTTCTCTCATACAAATTAAATCTTGAGAAAGCAATCACGTAAGAAACTTTTTAAACCCTCAAAAAATTAAACTCCCAAAAACACCCCAATCTCATTAGCCTTGGGAGCTTCCAACATCTGTGATATCAAGTATCGGTGCCCATGCTTCTTTCACGTTACTAGTTTCTCCTCCCTCTTCTTCCTCTTCCCCTTGCGTGGTTCCATTTTTTTCCTGTTGTGAGTTTTGCTTTTGTCTGTGTTATTGGCTAGGCAAAGGATCAATGAAAGAGATGCAATGGAGTTTAATGAGATCAAGCGTTTAATTTTTGGGTGGAAGATTGATGATTTAGTAAGTATTAAAGAGAGGAGAAGGAGGATGAGGGGAGAGAGAGGGATGAACGAATGAAGAAGGAGGAGTGTAGGAAAAAGGCAGTTTTGGAATTCCATAAAAGAATATTGCCCAAAAATAGACATAGGGATTAATCAGTTCTATTTATCTAAACTAAGGGACTAAATAGCTATTGAGAGGATCTCCTAGTACATTATACATAAACAGAGGGACCTATGAGTTTTTTTCCCTTTTGTAAAATTGTAGGCGGAAATTGCGTTAAATTGTCGTAAGTATTTCGTAAAATTGTCGTTGGAGATTGGTATTTCGTTAAATTATTCTTAGGATTTTTGTGAAATTGTCATTAGGTTTTATTATATTTTGTAAAATTGTCTTTAGGTATTGCGTTGAAATGGCGTTAAATTGCCGATAGTATTTTGTGAAATTGTCATTAGGTATTGGTATTTCGTTAATGTTCTTAGGTTTTTTTTTAATTGCTGTTAGGTTTTATGGTATTTTGTAAAAATTTTGTTACGTATTGCGTTTAATTTGTGTTAAACTTGTCGATAGTATTTCGTGAAATTGTCGTTAGGTATTGATATTTTGTTAATGTTTTTAGTATTTTTTGAAATTATTGTTAGGTTTTATGGTATTTTGTAAAATTGTTGTCACGTATTGCGTTTAATTTGAATTAAATTGTCGTTAGTATTTTGTGAAATTGTCGTTAGGTATTGGTATTTGGTTAAATTGTTGTTAGGATTTTTGTGAAATTGTCGTTTGTATTTGTTCAATTGTTGTTAGCAAGTTCGTGGAATTTTCGTTAGTTATTCGCTAAATTTTCTTTAGGTATTTTGTTAAATTTTTGTTTGGTATTTAGTTAAATATTTGTTATGCTAGGTTTATCATGTGTGGGATAGTTAATTAAATGTATTGTTACTTTTTTCTTTCAAACATGTTGGCACAGCAGCACGCAGATATTTTCAGTGATGGAGGTCCTGTTAGTAAGACAATTTTGAAGCATCAAGAAATGCATCGGTCACAAGCCATCTGGAATGCTAAGATTTCAGGTGGCGCAGATGATTTTGATGTGGACGTCGTGCTGAAGATATATCGACATCGATAGAAGTAGAAGCCAGTGCAAAATGCTGCGTTCGTAGAGTACATGAAGGTTGCTAGTTTTTGGGATGGATGGCACATCGGTCACGTTACGATCGAGTGCAAGATCTCCAAAAATAGAGTATGCACTTTCTATTGATGGCATCCCATTGATGGGGTATCAGACACTGCCTGATTAGCCAGAGATGTGTATTGAGTGCTTTAGTAAGAACTCAAAGTCTACACTGGGCTGTGCGATCGGCAACACCATAGTGCTTTGCTAGTTCGAGGATTTCTATGACCCTATTGAGCTAGCTGATCAGACAATACGTTAGTATGTCTGGGAGAGCATAATGCAACTAATTGGCTAGATTTTATTTCTAGAGATGACGGAGGCAAAGGTCAACTCATGCTGGTTACCGATGCTATTAGATTTTGATTTAATAGCATCATATAGTTAGGATAACGCATGTCTAGCACATCTATATCACTAGTTGTGCAGGGCTACCAGTCATAGTGCATACTCTATTTTTGGAGATCTTGCACTAGTCAGTATGTGGACTGCTGAGAGGATCGTCCCACTTTGGGTTGACTTGAAAAATTTACTGGTCCAAGAATATGATCAGGCATTAGGCATAAGATAATAAGTCTTCATAAGACACTTGCTAATTTCTTGTTTTTCTAGTTAACCATATTATTAAGGGAAAATTAGGCTAAGACCCCTGTACTTTGATGATTCAACTATTTCAGACCCTACTATTTTAAAACTACTCTTTCAATCCCTACTATACAAAATAACCAAGTTTTTTAGTCCCTAAAAATTAACATAATTTTTTTAATGACCATTATACCCTTTTTTGAAAATTTAACCCAAACCCAAACTCAAACCCAAAATCAAATAAACCAAACCAATGCAATTAGAATAAACCCAAATCAACCAAAGTAATTCAACCGTTGTCCACCACCGATCAAACCAAGTAACCAAACCAAGCCCTCCTCCACCACCGTCTTCCCTCCAATCGGGACCCTAACCGGAACCCGCCAGCATCTCCCTCAATAGGAGCTAGCCCCACTCGTTACTGCCATAACCAATTACGCATAGGTTCTAAGTGGCAATCACGGACCTCCTCCTCTCCCCCTCCCTCTTCTCCTGTGGCGACGACAAGCCACTTTGACTCGTACTCGACCTCTTTAGTTTGAATGGTCCACAGCTCAGAACTCCGGGGAGATGGAAAAGTGGGAAGCGTAGGCCTCCCATCTGGGTGAAGCTTCTCTACATCAAGTCCTCTTATCAAACCGATGAGGCCTCATCGGAGCTGATCTCCTCCTGGACTATCTTGTAGAGCTACTTACGTGAGAGCATCCATGGCCATCAAAGACGCCGAAGAAGGAAGCGCCGGCACCGTTGCGAGTAAACCCTATCCGAATTGAAATGGCGTCCTCCATGTCCCGCCTATGCCCACACACCAAAGTCATCCCGAACTTTTCGGAGGGGTAATTCTCCAAACAAGAGGCCACCGACATCAGCTACATGGCCGGTGACGACATGCTCGCGATCAGATTCTGGGTACTAGACATGGCCAACAAAATGCTCCAAGGCCCGTCGTTGATTCTCCATCGCCGATTCTCCATCTATCAAACTATAACTCCTCTTCTCCTGTCGTTGATTCTCCATCGCCGATTTCAACATCAATCAAACTAAAACCCTAATTAAAGTTTTCACGTATTAGTTTATTGGATTGATTGGGAGAGTTTCAATTTGTGACAAATTTTCGGTACTAAAGTCGGGGTACATCCTTCACCGGAGATGACCGCCTTGAGCTAAGGATGATGATTCCTTGGTTTGGTTTGATTTTATTTAGGTTTGGTTTTGATATTTTATTTAGGTTTGGTTTTAATTGGTTTGGGTTTGGTTTAGCTAATTATCGATGGGTTTGGTTTTCGGTTTGATTATTTTGGGTTTGGTTTGGTTTTTTTGGTTTTGGGTTAGGATTGGTTTTCAAACAAAGGGTATAATGGTCATTAAAAAAATATGTTGATTTTTAGGAACTAAAAAATTTAGTTATTTTGCATAGTAGAGGTTTAAAGAGTAGTTTTTAAACAGTAGGGGCTAAAATAGTTGAATTCCCAAAGTACAGAGATTTTAGCCTAATTTTCCCTATTATTAATATATAAATGTGTTTAATACAAGTGGAATGAAATGATAAACAGGTGCATCTCGAAGAAATATTTAAGCGTAGCGATTTATCGGCGCAAATTGAATAATCTGAGAGGCAAAAATATAGGCAATAAAACTTTCTATTGCCACGTTATTTGAACTCATTGACGGTGATAATCAATTGGATTCAAAGCCAAGTATCATCCTTTATAACAAGATAATTATGTTAAGCAGCAAATAACTAAATGGGATTATGCAAGATAATAACACATAAACTAAATAACATTTACCTTTTTCAAGTTTTAAACTCCACGTTAAATCAATCGCCAAACAACGATCAAAATCAAAATTTTCATATGGATTTTTTGTTCTCCACCGAATGCTTCCTCGTGTGCTCTATTTATATCCAAGATTTCACCAAAACACGGATTAAAAATATGGATAGAAAATCCCCTCTCACGTTTCAACCGTTAATTCTAGATTTCTAAGTCCTGATGTCCTAGACAACCAATACACAGGAAAAAAATCTGTACATAGGACCAATACACGGGAAATTTACCCGTTTTTACTAAAACACAAGTTTTTAATCCGTGTACGAAAATGAGCCCATGTTATGATAATCACGAGTAAATTACCCATGTATTAGTCCTATACACGGTTTTTTTTTCAAACAATCCCTCGTGGACACCTTTTTGGCAATTGTTTTTTTTTACCAATTTGGAAATTTGTTTTGAACATTAGCACCTTTCAAAAAAAAATCCAAAGATCGTGTTTACCAATTATAAATCATCCGCCCGAGTACCCGTGGATTCCTACTGAAATTAATCAGGTGACAATTACCATACAGATCTACCCATCCAAAGTATAGTGACATCATTGACTCCTCCGGAAAGTTTTTTTTAACTGGATTTACATGAGAGAGTTATATTGAGGTTAATGATCACAATTTCGAAACAGAAAATTTTGTTAGACAATAATCATTACTATAATGAGAAAAAAAAAAGCATTCTATCAAATTTTGATGCAATTCTGGCTAGATCTCGAGAGCTTTTCATCCTCAAGCTCTCCTAGTGACAGCTTGTTTGCACGGAGCCCCGGCAGCCAGCCGCCTGTTGACTCAAATTATGAGCTTTACACCACAATATCAAGATCTATCAAACTAGAAAATACTAATATGAAATTTTCCAATATATTATATTTTTGTTTAATCCATTAAAAGAAAGACCAGCTAGTTGGCTACTTTCCATTGAATGGAATACAGCTGTCCACGTTTTTTTAATTTCAATTTGGTATGCAAATAAACAAAGACCACTACCAGGGAAAAATATTATTGAAATGAAGATTCCTTTGAGGTCATATTTTTACTTGTTGATGTAGTTCTCTGCAAGTAAGTCCCCCAATTTTTCTTCCACTTAATCAGATCAAACACCAAATATCTTTCTTCCATTTTGGTTGTTTGCAAATCTTGTTTTCAAAGTTTCGGCATACCAACCTGACATGGATGCAGAGTCCTCTGCTGAATCTCTTTCCGTCGCTAGTATCGACGGAGAGGGATGGATTACCAACATGGCATGGAATCAACGTCCTTGTCATCGTCATCCTCTGGAACAACTTTCCGTTGAACCTGGCCACACTTGGTTTTGCGATATCTGCAAAATGGAATTAGCTGGAGAAGGAATTTGGGGTTGCACAGAAGAAGATTGCTTTTTTAATGCTCATATACGCTGCATCGACTGTCTGTACGAAGAAGTAAAATCTTACAATCCCGCTATTGAGAAATGGAGATTGGATCCACGAAATGTTGCTGATAAAGCATGCGAGGTCTGCAACAGTCCCGCTCTTTACCAGGGTCTACGAATTGTTGATGGTACAATTGCATTTAGGTGCATTGTGTGCGTTCGATTTGGATATCTTGTAGACCAGCATAGAGATGTTACAAGAGTCAAGCACCATTTTTTTCATCCATGTGAGCTAAGTCTTGTGTATTCTCCATCCACAACTTGCAATGCTTGTTTCCTAAGCCACGATGAGTTTTACTATCATTGTAAGGACTGCAACTTCTTCTTGGCTTATGAATGTGCCCTGCTTCCTAGAGACTTCCTTGGAGAAATTGAGGACGATTTTAAGCATCTGCTGATTGATCATTTTTGCCATTGGCACACATTGCAACCTTCTTCGGACGAAGAAACTTTGTGCGGAATATGTGAAAATCCATCGTCATCCAGTACTTCCAATTCCTTTTATGGTTGCTACCCTTGTAATTTTTATGTGCACAAATCATGCATTGATATTTTGCCTTGGAAGGCTATCCATCCGTCACTTGATCAAACTGTTGTCCTCCAAACAGTTTCTTCCTGTGTGTGTGCAACTTGTGATAGAGCATGTTCATGGTTTGCCTTCTCCTACAAAGGATGCTATTATTGTGTCAAATGTATCTTGTGGCCTGGGAATGAATTCGATGGCTATGGAGGATTTGAAAGCATCCACCATCGGCACGAACTAACCATCGGAGACGTCGACAAAGCCTGTTGCTTCATGTGTGGAAGGGACTGCTCCGGTTGGAACTACGAGTGCAACAAGTGTTCCGTCTGTTTTCACAAGTCATGTGCGGAATTGCCCAGAGAACTTCAACATGGCATTCATCTGCGTCATTCCCTGACTTTGACTGTTTTGGATACAAATAAACATGTAAGGTGCAACTTATGCCACAAAGCTCTTCAAGAATGTTCTCTTTACGGAAGGGTATACCGTTGTTGCATCTGCTACTTCTATTTGGATTCCAGTTGTGCTTCCATGTCATTCATACAGTACCAAGAGCATCCTCATCTTCTACGTGTTGTGGACAGTTTATCAGACATTGAGGCACGTTGCAACAAATGCTCCGTAACTCTCCCTAGAGATTCCCCTGTGGTACAATGTGCAGAATGTGAATTCGGTCTCCATCTCGAATGTGGACCATTACCCTGTATAATCGAAGACCGTCGTCATGTTCATCCTCTCGCACTCAAAGAGTACTATGTGGAAGACAGCAACATGTCAGATAAGTTTGCCTGTCACATTTGCGAGAAAGAGCGGAATCCAAGGCTACCTGTTTATGTATGTACAGAAGGATGCCTGATGATATGCGAAGTGAAATGTTTTCAGACTGAGGTATGCTTTATCACACCTAATTGTAATACCACGCTCTTCCGACAGCTATGATCAACCATTCTTGTTGTTAACCTTTTTTTTTCCTCAACTGTGACACTAGGTTGCAACAATGCTCCGGGGCGAGCGAGGAGTATTGGAGTTGGACACAGTGTATCCAAAAGTTGCATGCAAGATGATAGCCAGAGCTATTTTGAAAGAGATTACTTGTGACGGCAGCGGGGAAAATGATGAAGATGTGGGAACTGAGGTACCTGTCTTCGCTTGGCGCGAACTCTGTCAATTGGCTAAACCTTACAAACTCTCAGATTTTGAGGATGTGTATGAGAATGAGCCGTTGGAAGAAGGAAGTATGTATAGATATTCTCGGAAGGCCTTCGAGCGCTTCATCAAAAACATTGAAGGGATCGATGTCGATCCTGCTGTTCTTGATGAAATCCACTCTAAGTATGACGGGTCGCACTATGGGGGAGATTATTTGCTTCCCAACGCTCTTCATTCGGTTTACAATAATTTCTTTGAAGAGCACATCATTTTTGGTTCAGAGTGCAAACTTGATCATGATGACAAGCGTCTTATTGTGTTCACGATCTGCTCAGTTCTGCATGACATGCGCATGACCAAGGTTGTGGATGTCTCAAAAGAGAGACTCGCATCGTGGTATTCTCACTTAAGGTTTATACAGGCAAAGTATAGACACGACGGCCTGGAACTGGATTTCTTGTTCAACCAACTAAATCGAATAGCAGAGGACCACTATTTGGTGAAATCTGTGGACATCATCGAGGCCGAATTCTCTGAACTACGCAAGAAAAAGGAAGGCCTATTTAAAATGAAAGCTTGGCTAGCGAGAAAAGTGGCTGAGAATGAAGGCAAGATAGAAGAAAACAAGGAAGAACTGCGGAGATTTAGAGCATACAGATACGCTGGGGCACACGAACTAAAGAAAGAGTACTTTGCATCTTTAGAAAACAAATGGAGGCCTTGCTACGAATTTTAAAAGGGCCTCACGCGGAAGGCATGTTATAAACAAATTAAGGCTCTTGTATTCATCTTTATTTGTCTTTCTCTTGCCCTTGCTGTATGAATGGTCTTTGTTGTAGAACCTTTTGTAATGATTAGCCAATCTATAATGTCGTCGGTATATGAATTTTCATATCCTGTCCAAAAATTTAAGGTGGTGACTAGCTGGATCTTTACACCGAGGAACATCAAGAATCGAGACACAACCTGTTGTTTCTTTTATGTCCATGAGATTAAATTGCCGCCGAGGAACACTGTATAGCCCTATGTGGACCTGCTGTCGATGGGACAGCTGGCCCAATCTGCATCACAGTATTTGGCAAGAGTGATATCACGAGATGGTCTTAGGTGGAGACCGAAAGTGGAGGTTCCCTTCAGATTACGCAAAATTCGCTTGACAGCAGCCCAATGGAGATCAGTTGGGTTGTGCATGAACTGAGACGCAGTTGACAGCGTATGAGTTCTCCAGAAACTGAATTGTTGTTGTCGACAGAAGCTGGAGTTGCTTGTGGTTTGCACTCTAGCATAGTGGACTTTGCAAGCAGATCATTGATGTACTTACTTTCGAGTAAATAAGAGACCCTGATCATTGATGTACGTACTTTTGAGTAAATAAGAGACCCTGAGGTGTGCGACTGACTTCTATTCCGATGAAATAAGATAGAATCCACATAGATTAAAACAAATACATCGGAATCACAATTGACAGTAATAAAAAAGAGAGGAATCTGTTTCTGAGCCAGAGAACCCAAATTGAACCAGTGTGTCTCTCAAGCACTGGAACCATGCCCGTGGTCGTTGTTGAAAGCCCTTGGCAACCAACCGGGCATTGTAGCGAGAGATCGAGCCGTCCGAGTTTTGTTTTACCCCTGTACACTCACTTATTTCCCAGAATATTGAAGGCTGCAGCTCGTCGTGGAACAAGAACCCAAGTTCGATTCTGAAGTAGGTCGTTGAACTCCTCAAGCATAGTGGCCCGCCATTTCAAGTCCTTGACAACCTTTGAGAATGCAATATGGAGTCGTGGTTACAGCCTTCAAGGGCAGTCTTACAGCCGACGATCAGAAGCAGAATGGGCTCAGAGACAGAGAAAATGAGCCAAGAGAGGACTCTTTTACCCTGTTGGTACCCTCAGTAGCCCCTGGGTTGGTCGGAGATGTGGTCACAGAGTGCGGCACCTCGGAGCATGGGCACGCCACAATTAAGTAGTTGGTGGCAGAGAGCTTGAGTGGTGGTTAATGAATAACATTGAGAAGAGCAGGTGCTTGAGGTGCAGGGGCAGCCATTGTTATGGAAGGAGGAAACAAAAAAAAAAAAGAAGAGGAGGGAGGTAATGATTTTTTTTTTCGTGAGAGATTTTTATTGTTCTATATCACATAGAAATTTTCATATTCTACCTAATGATTAATTTCCCCCTTTATAAACCAATTCATTGTATTTATAATCTTCAAAGTGGAACACTCTACAATTGTTGAAATTATTCCTTTGTTTTTATGACGTTGCTGAGTTTGTGCCCGATAATATTTTCCATCGCGTGCAAAGCAAATCAGGACAAACTTTACATTTGTTTTTGGTGGAGGACAAACTTTACATCGAACTATGCTTCTGTGCCTTGGGCTAGTCTAGAGGGTGGAGGGTGGAGGGTGAATTGGGGGAGACAAAAAAAAGAAAGTCAAAATCTTCCTGATTGATTTGTGCAGCACATCGGAAAAGGTCGAAGGTCTGCAAATTGAAACTGCAATTGAAAACATAATAAAATAAGAAAACCAAACTCTCTGCAACACATTTAAAACTCTTCGGAACAGCTCCTGTTCCACAAGCAAAGAACCATTCCTGCAATTGAAAATGTCAACTTGCTTGATGGAGTGACAAGAAAGTCAGTAGGAGAACTTAATAATGAAACAAATACTTGATATTTGTTATAAATTATATGGACTAAGAACAATAGTAATAAGAAGAGAGGAAGAGAGCAACAGAGGAGAATAAGAACTTCTCATTCATATATCATTCAAGTGTGTTCAATGTACATAGAATGGTAGCTATTTATAGGCAATCTAAGTGAATCTTCATGATAACTTGAGTTGGCATCCATAGGAGTTCATGATGACAATGAGGTGGAATTCATGATGACTTGAGGAGGAGAATATTGGTGAAGTGGAGATGATGATGAAGTATGGTGGAGAATATTAGTGAAGTGAAGATGATGATGAAGTGGGGTAATGGTATCCATAATAATTCATAATACTCCCCCTTGGATGCCATTTGAATTACGTGCCTCATTAAAACCTTACTCAGAAAACCCATTGGGATAAAACCGTAGATAAGGAAAAAGAGTACAACAAAAAATAATATCTCCCCCTTATGACCACATCACTTTAGATCTCTAACGTGCCTCATTAAAACCTTACTCGGAAAACTCATAGGGATAAAACCGTAGATAAGGAAAAAGAGTACAACGTAAAATCACTTGAGATATCTGAGTCGTTTCAGACCAATATTATGGACATGTTTCTCAAAAACTGCAGCAGGCAGAGATTTCGTGAACAAATCTGCCAGATTGTCACTTGAATGAATTTGTTGAACAATTATTTCTCCATCTTTTTTGAAGATCGTATGTGAAAAAGAATTTTGGTGATATATGCTTTGTCCGATCACCTTTAATATAACCTTCTTTCAATTGAGCGATGCATGCAGTATTGTCCTCGTATAAGGTCGTAGGTATTCCTTTTTGAAAAGGTAATCCACATGATTCTCGAATGTATTTAGCAATAGATCTCAACCAAATACATTCTCGATTTGCTTCATGAATAGCTAAAATTTCAGAATGGTTAGATGAGGTGGCAGATATAGTTTGTTTCATTAAACGCCATGAAATAGCCGTACCTCTATATGTAAATAAATAACTAGTTTGTGGTCGACCATTATGAGGATGTCCTGCATCTGCATATCCAACTATGTCTGCTCTCGAGATATTTGGATAATACAAGCCCATATCCATTGTACCTCGAAGATAACGAAATATTTGTTTGACTCCAGTCTAATGTCTTCTTGTAGGTGAAGAATTGTATCTTGTTAGTAAATTAATAGAGAATGATATATCAGGTCGTGTATGACTAGCTAGGTACATTAATGCACCTATTGCACTAAGATATGGTACTTCAGGACCAAGAAATTCTTCACCATTTTCTCGAGGTCTAAATGGATCTTTTTTCACATCAAGTGACCTTACGACCATTGGAGTATTCAATGGGTGTGCATTATCCATATTGAAACGCTTTATCACTTTGGATATATAGGATGACTGATGCATAAAAATTCCATCTTCAAGATGTTCAATTTGCAACCCAAGACATAGTTTTCAAACTCATTTTTCAAATGATCAACTGCCTTTTGAAGCTCTATAGGAGTTCCAATGATATTGAGATCATCAACATAAATTGCGATTATAACAAATTCTGATTCTGATCTCCGTATAAAAATACATGGGCAAATAGGTCATTTTTATAACCTTCTTGTGATAAGTAGTCACTAAGACGATTATACCACATGCGCCCTGATTGTTTCAACCCATATAATGATCGACATAACTTGATCGAGTATAGTCTTTTTTGACTTGAATCACGTACTTCTGGTACATTTAATCCTTCAGAGATTCTCATATAAATATCACTATCAAGTGAACCATACAAATAGGCCATAACAATATCCATTAGATGCATATCCAACTTTTTATTTATTGTCAGACTTATCAGATATCGAAACGTGATTGCATCCACCACAGGAGAATATGTCTCTTCATAATCAATACCAGGTCTTTGAGAAAAGCCTTATGCGACAAGTCGTGCTATATACCTATTTATATCCTACAGGTTTCACATCTTCAGGTGTGCGGACTACTGGTCCAAAAACTTCACATTTCGCAAGTGAATCTAATTCTTATTTCATTGCGTCTTTCCAATTTGGCCAATCTTTTCTATGCATGCATTCTTTGATAGATTTTGGTTCTAGATCCTCTTCACATTCCACAATACTTAGTGCTACGTGATAAGCAAAAACATCATCAACGATGACTTCATTTCGATTCCATTTTCCTCCAGTCATAACATAATTTATTGAGATCTCATGATTATCAACATGTTCAGGTACCTGATCTTCTCTCGGAAGCGATTCTTCTAGAATCTGCCCTTCCTTAACATGAATATTGACTGGGGACTCTTCGGGAGTCAAGATATCCTCATTTTGACCATTTTTTATTGCTCCTTTTCTTTGACGAGGATTTTTATCTTTGCAACTAATAGGTCTACCACGTTTCATTTGTGCCTTATTTTCATTAGCAATAATTGATTTTCTTTCAGAGATATCAATCTTTAAAGGAGCATTAACAGCTGAAATATGTGACTTAGTCACTCTCTTTAGGTCAGCAAAAGCATCTGGCAATTGATTAGCTAAATTTTGAAAATGAATTATCTTTTGAACTTCAAGTTCACTTTGCTTTATTTGAGGATCTAGATAGCGTAAAGATAATTCATTCCATTTAATATCTTTTTCCAACTGTCTATTTTCTCCCCCTAATGTTGGAAAAATTGATTCATCAAAATGACAATCGGCAAATAATGCCGTAAATATATTCCCAGTACATGGCTCAATGTACTTTACTATTGATGGAGAATCAAATCCAACATATATTCTCAATCTTCTTTGGGGTCCCATTTTAGTGCGTTGTGGTAGAGCAATTGGAACATAAATCACACATCCAAAAATTCTCAAATGAGAAATATTTGGTTTCTGACCATGAACCAATTGGGATGGGGAGAATTCATGATAATTTATTGGCCTGATATGAATTAACATTGCTGCATGTAAAATAGCATGTCCCCAAGCTGAAATGGGGAGTTTTGCTCTCATAAGCAATGGTCTTGCAATTAATTGAATCCATTTAATAAATGATTCAGCAAGACCATTTTGAGTGTGAACATGAGCTACAGGATATTCAACACTTATACCAATGGCCGTACAATAATCATGGAATGATTTTGATGTAAATTTACCAGCATTATCAAGACGAATGGTCTTAATTGGATTATCTAGAAAATGAGCTCGTAATCGAATTATTGAGCTAGTAGTCTCACAAACGCCAGGTTGCGAGTTGATAATAAAGATACATGTGATCATCTAGTGAATGCATCAATTAATACCATAAAATATCTAAATGGTCCACATGAAAGGTGAATAGGTCCACATATATCACCATGTATACGTTCCAGAAATCCAATAGATTCATATCTATTTTTAGCTGGCGAAGACCTGATTATTAATTTGCCTTGAGAGCATGCAACGCATGACAATTCATTGGATTGGAAAATCTTATGTTCCTTAAAGAATGTCCATATGAATTATTAATAATTCTTCGCATCATAATTGAACCGGGATGGCCTAACCAGTCATGCCAAATAGCAAAATTAGTAAACTTCTGGTTTACGATTGCATGTGCTTCAAGTGCACTAATATATGTATAATACAAACCAGATGAATGAGCGGGTGGGTTTTCCAATATACACTTTTTACCCGAAATAATATTTGTGATAGACAAATATTCCTTATTTCTTTCATTTATTGTCTCAACATGATACCCATTTTGGCGTATATCTTTGAAAATTAATAAATTTCTTTGAGACTTAGGAGAATATAATGCATTATTTATGCAAAAATTCGTACCTTCAGGTAAAAATAAACTGGCTCTTTCGGAGCCTTCAATTATATTCGTTGTACCTGATATAGTACTAACATTGGCTTCATGCCTAATCAAATGAAGGAAATATTTATCATCCTTAAGTATGGTATGCTTTGTAGCACTATTCGCTAAACACAATTCTTGCTCTTTTGTAGGTGAGCCAATTCGGTTCAATTCCATACTCTTCACAATAAAAAAAATATATATATTAAATTCAAGAGCAAAACATGATATTACTATCATTAGTTAATGCATATATCGTGTTTTAGCTTATAAAAACAGTTAGCATACTAAAACAATTTCGAGCACATATAATTGATTTGAATCTGTAATTTATATACGTGCAAATGCATGCACTCTATTTTAAGCAGTGTCGCAAATGGCTTCATAATACTCATATTCATGCCTTATCAAAACTTAAAACAAATTGTACTGATAAAATATCCCGAAGTCTCTACTACAATACCTTGCACATACTTTCTTTTAACAGTGTGAAGGCGTAAAAAGGCAAGTGAAATAGCCCAATTAAATTTTCAAATTAAATGCACTTAAGAAAACCATTATGTCATACTTTAGTTGTAGAACGTTAGAATAATAATTGCAACTCAGTAACCCAATAACAAATAAATTACACATCCTGCCATATATCCAAGTTCACTTAATAAATTATAACAAATGACACCACAACTTAAAGATGCTCCGAAGACTTTTCAAATGACAACGGGATTTCTGCGGGACACAAACAAATACCCCTCCCGATACCGCAGCACATATAAGTCCTAAGTTGCAATACAGGTCCATAAAATCCATGACATAAGGTACCGACTCCGGGATCCAAGTT
>SOPF01023655.1:0-37824 GCA_012979155.1 Hypericum perforatum | reverse complement strand
TGAGAATACGGTAGAACCTCGTGCTGATAACGTGTTATAAATTATATTGACTAAGAACAATAGTAATAAGAAGAGAGAAAGAGAGCAAGAGAGTAGAATAAGAACTTCTCATTCATATATCATTCAAGTGTGTTTAATGTACATAGAATGGTAGCTATTTATAGGCAAGCTAAGTGAATCTTCATGATGACTTGAGTTGGCATCCATAGGAGTTCATGATGACAATGAGGTGGAATTCATGATGACTTGAGGTGGAGAATATTGGTGGAGTGGAGATGATGATGAAGTATGGTGGAGAATATTAGTGAAATGGAGATGATGATGAAGTGGGGTAATCGCATCCATAATAATTCATAATAATATTTTAGTTGTGATCATGTTATATACGTGGGGATGAGATGTTTAGTACGGATTCGTTTTATAATATATCCTTGGTCATGATTTTCTGCATCTTTATATGAACACCGCGACTTTTTGAAATGTAAATATTTATACTAAATTATAGTTATCGTAGATCAAACATTTGGTCATAGTTCAAATGGTATTATACACTACTTTATCCGTTTATTAATGTCGTGCCATTTGTTTTCAACAACACATTAATTTTAAAGATAAACTGTAATATCAATTTCAAAACCAAAAAAATAACAGTACGTTTAATATATTTTTGTATAGTTCTTAAGCCCCCAACATCGTTTAAGTAATATAATCGACATTTTCTACGGGAGATACAATATTCGGTGACTATAATCTTAAAGGATTTTTTTTATTACTCGTAAAAAGATTCTTTATTTTATTTTTAAATATTTAGTTAATTTTGGATTTCTTGATGAGTTTATTTTTTATGCCAAAATGTTATAGCAGTCCAGGACCGACAAGTGATAGAATTCTAACATTATCCCACAAGTATTAAAATGCACGTTTTCCTTAATATTAAACGCATACAATACGTTGTTTTTTTTTTAATATACTGAGGAAAAAATCCCATTGTATTTGTTTGACAACAGGCATTATCATCATCCCCGGTAGAGAATTATTTGCCATGATTTCGTGCATCTCTATAAGAAAACCACCGCTTATCAACCCGCAGACATAAAATGAATTTTTTTTAGTTAGTGTTAGTTCATTGAAAATTTTAAAAATAATACCTAAAAAAATAAAATTGCAAAAAAGCTGTTCATGATAGACTCTTTTGAAAAACTTTCGTGTATTACACAAAATTTTATCTCATTTATACCAAAATATATATATTTTTTCCTATGTATTCGTACACAAATTTTTTTTCTTGTTATGTTTTTTTTTATTTTTTGCAACATAGATCTCAAAATTTTTTACATAATATCTCAATTTGAAATTTTTTTGAGATCTATGCTGCAAAAAATTATTAAAAAAAATTAGTGTAGTAAATCTGGGATAAAACAAAATCCACCGTCCACACCTTTTTCCTATTTTGTGGCGACAGCGGGGGCAGAAAACAGACCGTCCACATATCCCGAGAAAGGGGGCATGGTGGAAGCGGCGTGCGCATCAAGGAACGGAATCCGCGGCAGGCCTTGCACCGCGGCCCAAGGCATCATCGCGGTCCACGGGCTGGGGACGAGCCGGCCTAGCCTCATCGAGGATTTGTGCTGCGGGAGGGAGAAGGTCGAGTCCGATTGTGGGCTGCAGCGGGGCGGAAAATCCGACCAACGGCGGGTTCGCTGGGAGGAGCCCGGCGTCGGGTGGTGGTCGGCACATGCCGTGGTGATAGGCCGAAGAACCATCGGGAGGCCGAAGAACCTTCTCTTTCTGGGCATTTTTTTCCTTCTTTCTTTAGCGCATTTCGTCGAGCGCCTGGTGTGCAATATAGGCTATAGCCTTAAAAAGTGTATTCTGTGGCCTTCAGTTTTCTTATGTTAAAATATTGAAGATAAATAGTTGGCATTTACTTTAATCATGGGTGAAGTGAAATTGGTTTTAATAATCAGTTGTTGATGCTTTCCTTGCATTCTATGTGAGATCCGAAAGATGGGCAATGCCAATCCAAGATAACCAAAAAAATCCGAATCTTTTATATGGTGCAATGTATATGGATCTCAATTCGTCGTCTAAACCAATCCGAAATAATCATCTGTCCTGACTCTTAAATGAGAGCAGTAATGTTGTCGGTTGTTAGCTTTTGGTCAACGCAAGTGAATTGATACCAATAAAGAGAAGCTTCGTTGTTGCTCATTTAATTTGCCCGCTTTTGACTAATATTTAACAGGGCCGTACTCTAACGATAAAAATAATAAAGGGCAAAGTTCTTGAAACTCTAACCATGTGGTTGAAACAAAAAATTCAACTTGCTTAGATGGATTGACAAGAAAGTCAGTAGGAGAACTTCATAATGAAACAAATACTTGATATTTTAGTTGTGATCATGTTATACACATGAAGATGAGATGTTTAGTACAGTTTCGTTTTATAATATATTGTTGGTCATGAACTTGGTTCTAATAATCAAATGTTGATGAATCTTGTGGTGGTTGATGTCAAACTCAGATGGCTGATATACTCTCACGTTGTAGAAATGGATTCGTTTGAGGAGATGCATTTTCAAGTGTGAAAATTTCTATCGACTTTCTGTTCGATTAGCTTTATTTGAATGAATAGTTGGATATGAAAATAATAAAGAGAAAAAAATTGGAAAGTATTTTGATCATGTTTGAAGTCAACTTGGTTCTAATAATCAAAGATTGATTCTTTCCTTGCTTCTTCCTAAGAATTAAGAAAATGGGTTCTTGCTCTGTGAGTTCCGAGGGATGAGATAGCAATGACAATCCAAGATAACAAAAAACAAAATGAATTTTAATATGATGCGATGTACATGAATAGATCTGAGTTACAATCCCTTAATAAATGAAAAAAGTCATATTGTGGGTGGTTAGCTTTTGGTCAACGCATGTAAATTTATAGCAATTTTTTTTATTTTGCAATAAAAAAAAGGAGAATACTTCCTTATTGCTTATTTTTGGAGGCAACTCGAATCCCTAAATTTTAATTTTCTCGATGTTTACTAGTATTTAACAAGGCGGTACACTGACAATAATATAAAATTTTGAAGTTTCTCGAGTGCCCAAAGTTTGCACCTCTGTCATTATGTTGATTCCGGATGGTGTTCGTTTTCGTTTGGTTTTCTAATTTTATTTTATATTTTTTCTATTTTCTACCTTGTAATTTATTACGTTAATATAAATTCCACACCACCTTTAAAAAAAATTAGTAAGTGACAGTTTTCTTAAGTTTGAAGTTGCAACAAGCATGCGAATAGATCCCTCCCCAAAAGTCAATTTGCCATCTGGAGTTGGGTGATAATAACGTTAAAAAAGAAAGATATTGTCAACTCACCGGCCTTGCCAGTTTCGTATAAATCTACAGATTAAGTTCAGATTTCAAGACCTAACAATGTAATTTTGGCCTAAATTTACTTTAAAAAAAGACATTGAAAATGATCGAAACGCGTATAAACGTTAGTTGTGGAGAATCAAAATCGGTGCATGTTCTGGCCATTTGATATTTCATGTGCGCACATGGACCTCGCATTAAGAAAACTAAAGAAGAAAGATTTGGCATCTTTAATCATCTGGTTGAAGTTGAACAAAAAAGATCGAAATAAGCACTTTCTCTGTTAGTGGTTGTTAGACTCGACATTAGCTCAATCCAGCTGGTGCTATCTGATTAAGTTATTTGTTACATACAGCTAGTTGCTAGCTGTGGGTCAACGCATGTGAATTATATTTTTTATGGAAAGGTATATTATTTTATCATCAATTATATAACAAGTACACGCCAGGATACAAATCACCATGGAGTCAAAAAAAAAAAAATTAAACCGGAAATAGGGAAAACGACTTCTTACATTTTAATTTGCTCGCTACTTAGATGTGGTGCCCTAAATATAAATAAACAAAGAGGGAAGACTTGAGAGACACTAACCACACCACGTGATTGTCTCAGATGGTGCAGGGTCGTTTTTGTTTAGATTATGTTTTTGTCGGGGAGATGAATGAGTTCTTCGATGCGTATACATTAAAATTTCGAGCGGGCCAACCTCGACGATTTCAGGCAGGCCAAGCTCGACGATTTCGGGCGGGCCAAGCTCGACAGTTTTGAGCAGGTCAAGCTCGACGACTACAGGCAGGCCCTGTCCAGATATCCACCCATATAGGAAAATATCAGTTTAGTACTTGATATTTTCCAAGATATACATTATGGGCTAATCGTGGAAACCAAGTTACGATCCGTTAGAACGTGATCGTAACTCGGCCAGCAACTCACGGTTGCTGATCAAGACCAATGGACGTAGAGACCTGTGACGTACTCGTTTCAACAAATAAGTATGGTTTAATTAAACGAGATTCGGGCATAATTAATTGATAATTACGGCCCGACTCCCAACAGATACAAATCACAGATGGAGGAAAAAAAATTAAACCGGAACTAGCAGGAAAACGACTTCTTACATTTTAATTTGCTCGCTACTTAAGATGCGGTGCCCTAAATATAAACAAACAAAGAGGGAAGGCTTGAGACTAACCACACCACGTGATTGTCTCAGATGGTGCAGGGTCGTTTTAGTTTAGATTATGTTTTTGTGGGGGAGATGAATGAGTTCTTCCATTGGCATACATTAAAACTTCTTGTTGAGATGAGTGAAAAACAATATTTTTTAGATAATATTACTTGTATATTTTTTTCTAAAAATATTAAAATTTAATTCTTTAATTTAATCTTAAATCTCAACTTATAAGTTTATTTGAATGATATACTCGATTAAAAATATTACAAAAAAATTGCAATCACGATTATCACTAGAAGATAACTAAAAAATATGAATAATAATATAAAATTTATAAAATAAGCAAATCTATCTCAATTTAGTACACTAAAATACTTTTTGAATTTATAAATTATAAAAAAATTATTAAAAAAATTATGAAACAATTGCCATTAGAATTTCATAGTAAAATTTTCAAAAAAAAAATTATTTTTCAAGTAGAATGATTGTTAAATTTTTTGTACCCCAAACAAAGACTTTTTAATGTTGTAGAGAGGTAATCAATTTACAGTATTTTTAATACGTGAAGTTCTTTATTAGTATGAGTGTAATATACAATTTATACAAACGGCGCTCACACCAGAATGAGTTGTGTATCTCGTTTTACATTTCTTTTGAAGAACGGATCATCTTTATAATGGTACGAGAGTTGTAGTCGAGTTTTCACTAAATATTCTGAACATCATAAAAACTCAACTAATGTTAGAGAAAAGAGCCGTCTTAAATTGCCTTAAAAAAATTGTAACCCAAAAACACAAAGCGTTATAATTATTAGACAATGGCAATCCAAGATAACAAGAAACACTCCGAATCCTTTACGCATATGGAACTCAGTTTGTTGTCTAAACCAATCTGAAATTATCATTGGTCCAGACTCTTACTAAATGAGAGAAGTCATGCAGTCGGTCGTTAGCTTATGATCAACGCGTATGAATTGATATCAATAAGGAGAACGTTTCGTTGCTAGATGTTCGCGAATATTTAAAGGGCGAAGACCTTCAAACTCTAACCATGTAAATAAAGAACAATGTTAACTTGCTTAGATGGAGTGAAAAAAAAAATTACTGGTTACTTGATAGTCACGAAAAAATTTCCTTCACTTGGTTATTACCGACAGGGGCGTAATGTGAATAACCGACCACAGCAATTTCAAACGGGGAAATTAATTAATTTAGCGGTGGGGACACATTACCGACCACGGCAATTTTAAACGGGAGGATTAATTTTTTTTTTGGGGGAGAGGGAGATCCAGGGTCCAGGGTTCAGGGTTCAGGGTTTTTTTTTTTGGTGAATCAGGGTTCAGGGTTTAATGAATAAAGGACGTCGAAAATAATAATAACAGGAAACAAAGACCATAGACTGGTATTTTATTTGCGAGTTGAGGTGGGAATGAGATAGTACAGTACAGGTTCTCTTCTCATCACAGAGAGAGAGAGAGAGAGGGGGGGTGGCGAGAAGATTTCCCCGAGGTCAGATTTCCCAACCTCCCTTCCTCTTTTCCATCCATTTCTGTTGTTTACATACCACCTAACATGTTTATTGATTTCTCTTTTTTCGTCGCCACCGGCGAAGGAGATAGAGAGCGAATTCTACATCCTTTTCATCAACACCCTGTAAAACTACTTCCCTTAGTACCCGAGCGCTGGTGGTCGTGTAATATCTGCGAAACAGGATTCATACGACAACAAATTTGGCGTTGTGAGGAAAATTGCCATTTTTTGGCTCATAAATCTTGCTTTCTCCTCCACAGTTTGCCTGAAACAGTTCAACTCAAGGATCGTTCTCAGGTAGCCTACTGGAGTTTGTATCCGGCGTGGCATTTTATTACTGAGCGATGCGGCGACTGCCACAGAAGTCTTAGTTTCCATCTGCATTTCAGTACAGATGGAGATAATAGGAGGGAGTATTTGTGTGTGACGTGTTGCCTAGTTCGGAAACTCGTAGGTGATGATGAGGAGTCTTCTTTACAAGTTCCAAAAGTCATCCACCATTTTTTTCACCCGTGTGCTCTAGAGCTTACATTTTCTCCATCCACAACCTGTAATGCTTGTTTCTTAAACCACAGTCAGCTTTCCTATCATTGCAATGACTGTCAATTTTTCCTAAATTTTGAATGTGCCCAACTACCGGAAGTCAGCCATGTAAACTCGAACCAGATCCATCATTTTTGCCATTGGCACCCCTTGCAACCTTTTCCGGAAGAGACCATAGATGGAGAAACTTTGTGCCAACTATGTGAAACTTCTTCATCATCTACTACTTCCGACCACCCCTTTTATGGTTGCACCCAGTGTCAATTTTACGCCCACAAATCATGCATTGATATTTTGCCTCAAAAGATTGACCATCCCCTTCTCGATGACACCGTTGTCCTCCTAACTGTTCCTTCCTATGTGTGTACAACTTGCGATAGAGCATGTTCAGGGCTAGCCTTTTTTTACTCTGAAGGCGACTACTTTTGTGTTAAATGTACCTTACAGTTTAGGAACGAAGTTGGTGTCTTTAGAAGCATCCAGCATGGGCATCTACTAAGACCTTGGGAAACAGATGAGGTCGACAAATCCCATTGCTTCCTGTGCAAACAGGAGTGTTCCGGCTGGCACTACAAGTGCACGAAGTGTTCTGTCTATTTTCACAAGTCATGTGTGGAATTTCCCAGGGAGATTCAACATCCCTTTCATCCGGAGCATCCCTTGACCTTGGGTTTTGGGAGGAGGTCAACAAAATGCAAGTTATGCTGTAAAACTCTATCCGAGAATTATTATGGTTGTTACGACTGCAAATTCTATTTGGATTTCCCTTGTGCTTCTTTGTTGTCAATCATACAGTACCAAGGGCATCCTCATCTTATCGGTGTTGTGGATAATTTATCACATGATGAGGCACGTTGCAACAAATGCCCTGAAACTCTTCCGACAGACTCCCCTGTGCTACATTGTCCAGAATGTGACTTTAATCTCCACCTTGAATGTGGTCCGTTACCCTGCCGAATCAAAGATCCTCGTCATGTTCATCCTCTCACATTCCAAGAGTACTACGTGGAAGACAACGACATGTCAGATCTGTTTGCGTGCCATATTTGCGAGAAAGAGCGGGAGGCAAGGCGACCTGTTTATCTATGTACAGACGGATGCTTTATTACATGTGAAGTGAAATGTGTTCTGAGAGAGGTATACTTTTTAATTGTCACCTCACCTAGTTATACCACTAACAAACTCTTCTCTTCTTCTAGTTGTTAACCTATTTTTCTTCATTGTCACACTAGGTTGTAGCATCACTTCGAGGCGAGCGGGGAGTAATGGAGTTGGACATCGTGTATCCAAAAGTTGTATGCAAGATGGTAACTTCAGATTCATGCTTGGAAGGCATCACTTGTGCTATCAGCGGGGAATATGTGGCGACAGATGTGCCTGTCTTCTCTTTGAAGAAGCTCATTGTATCGTCCAAATTTGCCCCTGACTCTGACACCGAGCGTGAATCTGATTCTGACTCTGGGCTATCACGAGAAGGCATTCCTGACCTTGAGGATAGTTCGAGCCAAAGCGACAATGATAAGTATCCATATTCCCGCAATGGCTTCAAAAACTACATCAAAAACATTGAAGGGATCAATTACAATGATGACGATAAACAATTCATCTTTTCCAAGCATAATGGATCGTCTTGTGGAGGAGATTATTTTCTGCCCAACACTCTTCATTCAGTTTACAATAATTTCTTTGAAGAGCACAACATTTTCGGTCCAAGGTGCAATCTTAATCATGATGATAAACGCGCTATTGTGTTCCTCATCTGCTCTGTATTGCATGATATGCGTATGATCAAGGTTGTGGATGTAACGGCAGAAAGAATCGCAATGTGGTCAGACACAATGACAGGGATGCAAGAGGTGTATAGAAATGATGACGTCGAGCTAGATTCCCTGTTTAAACATCTAACTCGAATAGCAGAGGACCATTATTTGGTCCGAGCTGTGGACATCATCGAGACTACATTCTCCGATCTATGCAACGAAAAAGAAGAGCTATCTGCAAGAAAAGAGAGGCTAATCAGAGAAACGGCCGAGACCGAGATCAAGATAGAAGACAACAAGGGAAGGTTGAAGAGCTTTAGAGCATACAGATATGCTGGGGCAAGAGAGCTGAAGAAAGAGTACTATGTTTCTTTAGAAAACAAATGGAGGCCTTGCTACGAGTGTTAGTTAGGAAAGCGTAATGACTTCAAATGCATGTAATAGAGATGGGTGTGGTCATCGGATGTCCAAAACTCAGTCTTGTTATCCTGAGCTCTTACATTTATAGCTTGTTTGTTCTTTTTTTCTCTTGAACTTGTTGTATGAATGGTATTGGTTGTAGAGCCAATTGTAGTAAACAGCTAATCTTAGTTATCTTTGAAATTATATTTGGGTTATTGTCGTTGAGTATGAAGGAGCAGTGAAATGGAGTTTGGTCCTAGGGGGACCGAGTTGGGCAAGAGGAAATCCGTGAAGTTGGATATGGGAACTCGTACCAAGTATGTTGGAGGATATTCGCGGGGCTGGAGCGGGAAGGCGGGGCGGGGGAGAGGTGGGGGGAGGGAATCCAATGACCTGGATTTTTTCCCTCATTTGGTTTTAAAAGTCTAAGACACCAAAAAAAAAATCTCATGATTTGGTCAAACGAATTATTTTTTCCTGATTTGGTCACCAAAATTTTTTCCTTCACTTGATAGTTACGGATAATTTTTTTGTGATTTGATATTCGTATTCTACACGGATATCAATTTCGTAATTAATTTTTTTAGAATACTATATTTATAATTAATCATAAATAAAAAAAATGAAAAAAACGAATAAATCCTACTCGGAAGATAACTTGCCAGCTTAGAGTTGGAGGCATAACTCAAATTATGGGCTTTAAACCACAGTATAAGAATCTATCAAATCACAAAGTAATAAATGAAATTTTAGTAGATTTAAAAAAATCTATAAAAAAACTAAAAAAACAATATGTTTTACCTTCAGGTAAAAAAGAAAGAGCATACGTCTCTCCCTTGTGGAGCCTCCTAGAGTTTTTTAACCTTTTCTATTCCCCGTCGCATACCTCCTCCTCTATTTCTCTGCACCTCATCTACCTCCTTCCATCTTATTCCTCCCATCTAAGTCTTTACTGGCCACCTTCCTCAGTCCATAGTCAATCACCTTCCTCCGCTCGGTCGCCTTCTTCAGCTCTGATAGTCCTCCTCAGTCCGTCGACTTTCCTCCTTAGTTCTGGCCGCCTCTATAGCTCGCCGGCCCTCTCTTTAGTCCGACCATTCTCTTTAGTCAGACCGCCCCCAGCCCAACCATTCTCAGCTCATTCTCAGTCCAGGCTGCCTCATTCCATCCTCCTCAGTCCGACCACCCTCAACCCGGGCTCCTGCCTCAATTCGTCAGTCCCCTCCTCCCTGACCACAAGCTTAGTATCCCGTTCCTCCAAGCTTCCACTACCGCCTCGGCCCCCCTCCTCAAGGCCGGAGGCCTCCTCCACGATTGGCCTCCTCTCCAGCCTACCTAGAGAGCACGTCAGTGTTTATTGGGGGATTGGTCACCGTCGACCTCCCCCCGGATGAATGTGGCTGTTAGAACTATTATGCTTTATGGTTTTTATTCCTTTTTGGTTTGCTGTTCCGAGCCCCTTTTGTATGGTGGTCTTGTTGTTGGTCAGTTTATTTCCGTTTGCTTTTGCTTGAGTCAATGTTGCTATGTTTTGAGCTCCGGTCGGATCTCGTTGGTTGTTTGTCGCTTGCGGGTAGAGAATCTTGCCTCGGTCCATTTACGTCGGCCTTGGCTCTCTGCTGAGTTAACACTCAGTTGTCCTCTCGAATTTTGTCGTGAGATTTGTTGCCGAATCTAGCTTCGGTAGAACCCCGCCTCAATCGATGACCTTTGCGTCATTTCGATCGCCTTTTAGCCCTATCCTGTGCCACCTTGTAATCGTTGGACGTGTCTCGAGTGATGATTGGTATGCTTGTAATTTGCTTGTCTTCGATATAACTTGATTATCAATATAGGCTTCGCGCCATTTATCCCTAAAAAAAATCTATCAAATCACAAAGTACTAAATGAAATTTTAGTAGATATTATATTATATTTAATCGGTCCATTAAGGGAATACAGCAATTCATGTTTTTTGCTTTAAATTTAATTAAAAACAATGGATAAATAAACAAATACTACAAATATAGAAAAAAAATATAGATTGAAAGGAAGCGATGCTATTTTCATTTGTGATCATATGAGGTCGATTATAATCTATTGTATTATTGGTCATGATTGCCTGCGTCTCCATAAGAAGACCCACCAATTGGTTATTTTTAGTAGTATTCTAGTTAATATTTTTTGATATTTTATAAGTAAAATACATATGTTATTGTTTAATTAGTTGATTGATAAATTTAAAATTAAGATTTATTCCTTGAATTTTTTTTCATTTGCGATTTTTATAGAATTACGAATCGAGATTCTGTCATATTTTTCAAGTATTTCCACGATCAACTGATTGACAGTTTATAGCCACAAATTTCCACTGTATCATAGTTCCTTCCTATGTGTGTACATCTTGCGATAGAGCATGTTGAGGGTTGACCTTTTACTCTAAAGCTTACAAATTTTAGGAGATCTCATTTCAAGAATATGTCTAATTTACTATCGATGATTTCAGGAAGATAAAAATCTCAACAATTACCAACGATTAATTGGTGAGTAAAATGATAGCAAATTTTATCTCATTTTTAAGATGTCGAAAATTCAAACATCACTTGTTGGAGAGCGGAATTGGTTATGGAAAAATAAATCCAATCAGGAAGATCTTAGCTCTTGGAACAATGTTGTTGTCGACGGAGTCGGAGATGGAAATGAAAGAAGTTGCTGGTAGTGAGATCAAGGAGAAAATTGGGCAATGACGTGGAGCAAGCTGGGTTGGGGGTTGTTGGCGGTTGGGTTTCTGTTTGGATCAGCCGGGGTCATGGGCCAGGTCGTGGGTCGCCTGAGTCGAGAGGAGATTAAATGGTATTTTCGGTATATATAAAATAATCTACCAAGTTATATTAAATATTCTAATAAGTCATATTCAAAAGTCAACGCGATTATATTTAATTATTTACCGTCCACGGTGCTTATCGATCAGCGCCTCCATGTGACTCATGCTACGTCAGCTAAAATAACCGATATTCCTATGGGATGTTAGCTGGCATTTCTTTAACTTTAGACTTGCAACATGCGAATAGACCCCTATCCGGGAAGTCAACTTGCCAGCTATAGTTGAGGCATAGTAATGTCTCAAATTATGGGCTTTAAACCACGATATAAGAATCTATCAATTAACCAAAAAAAATATAAGAATCTATCAAATTACAAATTACTAAAATGAAATTTTACGATGTATTATATTATATTTAATCCGTCCATTAAGTGTATACAGCTGTCCACGTTCTTGTTTCAATTTAATAAACAAACATAGGGTAAATAAACAAAGACTACAAACAGGGAAAAAAAATATTTATTGAAACGAAGCGATGCTATTTTCATTTGCGATCATATGAGGTCGATTATAATCTATTATTGGTCATTATTTCCTGCGTATCCACAAGAAGACAACCACTTGGTTATTTCTTATTCTAAACCCAGAGAGATAACTTGCTTCCCGAGGTCGCAATTCCCAACCTTCCTTCCTCTTTTCGATCCATTTTGGTTGTTTCCGATTCCACATACCACCTGACATGGATGCAGAGTTATCTTTCTCCGTCACCACCGGCGACGACGGAGATGAAGAGCAAATTATACATCCTTTTCATCATCACCCTCTAAAACTACTTCCCTTGATACCCAAGGACTGGAAGTCGTGTAATATCTGCGGGATGGGTTTCATACGAGAACAAATTTGGGGTTATCCGGAGCGAGGCTGCTCGTATTATGCTCATAAATCTTGCCTTCACAGTTTGCCTGAAATAGTTCAGCTCAAGCAAGGTTCTCAGGTAGCCTCTTGAAGTTTGTTTTCACCAAGGTATGTGGGGGCATGCGACGACTGCCACAGAAGTCTTGAATCCTGTCCGAGATTCGGTAGAAATGAAGATAGTGATGAGTATTTGTGTTTTACGTGCTGTCTAGTACGGAAAGTCATGAGTGATGATGATGAGTCTTATTTACAAGTTGCAAAAGTCATCCACCATTTTTTTCACCCATGTGCTCTAGAGCTTACATTTTCTCCATCCACAACCTGTAATGCTTGTTTCCTAAACCACAGTCACCTTTCCTACTGTTGCAAAGACTGTCACTTCTTCCTAGATTTTAAATGTGCCCAACTTCCTAAAGCCAGCCATCATGTCGATGATGCGTGTCGAACCAGATCCATCATTTTTGCCATTTCCACCCTTTGCAACCTTTTCCCGATGAGGCCATAGATGGAGAAACTTCTTGCCATCTATGTGAAAGTTCTTCATCATCATCATCATCATCTAGCACTGCCGACCCATTTTATGGTTGCACCGAATGTCAATTTTTACGCCCACAAGTCATGCATCGATGTTTTACGTCAAAAGATTATCCAACCCGTTTTTGATGAAACTGTTGTCCTCCTAACAGTTCCCTCCTACGTGTGTACAACTTGCGATAGAGCATGTTCAGGGTTGAGCTTTTACTCCAAAGGCTATGACTTTTGTGTTAAATGTACCTTACAGTCGAGGAACGAATTCGCTCTCTTTAAAAGCATCCACCATCATCATCTACTAAGACCTCGGGAACCAGGAAGTCGACGAAACCAGTTGCTTATTGTGCGGAAGGGAATGCGCCGGTCGGCACTGTCAGTGCAAGAAGTGTTCAATCTATTTTCACGAGTCATGTTTGGAATTGCCCAGAGAGCTTCTACATCCCAGTCATCCGCAGCATCCCCTGACTTTGACCTTTTTTGATTCAGTGCAACCAGAGTGGAACTTATGCCTTGCAACTCTTGGGAGAGTGTGTTATAACTGTGAAAACTGCTGGTTCTCTTTAGATCACGGTTGTGCTTCTTTGTTTCCATCCATACAGTACCAAGGGCATCCCCATCTTCTCTGGGTCGTGGATAATTTATCACATGATCGGGCACCTTGCGACAGATGCTCTGAATTTGTTCCAACAGACTTCCCCGTGCTACGCTGTGCAAAATGTGACTTTAATCTCCACCTTGAATGTTTGTTATAATCGAGCCTTGCTAGATTATGATATTTATAATAGGTAAGTATAGGATTCGTCATGTCCTTGTCCTCTTTTGTGTGTCAATTCCTTAGTATGACTATCCCTAATTTGTTGGTATAGGAGGACATGATAGATATGCTGAGTGATTCTGAGATGGCTAAGGGGGGAGAATTGTTATATTCGGAAAGATTGGTTAGTTTGAATGCATCGTATTAAGATAGTTATATTAGATATGTGATTTGAAGTGTTTGAAGGTGTGAATTAATTTCATTGGAATTCTAGTTCAACCATTACAATGCTTTGGAGAAATTATTTACATGAAAAGATGTTGGATGAATTCGGATGGCCTGAACTTGGTGTAATAAAATGGTCATAACTTTCTATGTATGGGTTCAAATTGAGAAATTTCAATTGATTCAGAAACTAGACACATTAGGAAACAAAAAGTCTGACTATCAGATTGTATAAAAACCAAAAGAAGACTGTCATCCTTGAGCTGCTTGCTTGAGGAGAAATCTGAGTGGACCCCATATTTTGTCTTCTTGTTAGATTTTATTGGAGAAGTGGCTTAATATGATTGGACCTTGCTCGCCTATTCATATATATATATATATATATATATATATATATATATATATATATATATCCAATAGGCTTTTTTGAAGAGGCAGAAAGCTTAATACCTTGGTCATAAAATAAAAATTTAAGAGAAAAAAAAGAGAGAAGACTGAGAAGGCTCAGAGAGAGAAAGATTGAGTTTTATATTGAGCTGATGCCAAGAACATAGCTAATTTTGATACCACCATATCGAATGGCACCTGTTGAGTTAAAAAAGATAAAGATTCAGTTGTAGGATTTATTAGACAATGAATATATTCAGTCTAGTGTTTCATCATGGGGTGCTCCTGTGTTGTTTGTTCGGAAGAAAGGTGAAAGTCTGAGGTTATGTATTAATTATCGACAACTTAATAAGGTAACAATTCATAACCAATATCATGTTCCACGTATCGATAGTTTGTTTGATCAGTTGAGGGATGCCAAGTAGCTTTTAAAGATTGACTTAAGGTGGGGATACCATCAGTTGAGGATTTGATAGGAAGATATGACCAAGATAGCTTTTAGGACTTGGTATAGATATTACGAATTCTTGGTTGTGCCATTTGGTCTTACAAAGACACTTGCCTATCAGGTGTTTAAGTCATTCTTAGATGAGTTTGTGGTAGTCTTTATTGATGACATATTGGTTTATTTGTAGAATGAAGAAGAACATGAGAGACATCTACGATTGATTTTGAACACATTGTTGGATAATGAGTTGTATGCCAAACTTTCTAAATATGAAATTTGGTTACAAAGTGTGGCATTCCTAGGATATGTTATTTTCAAAGATAGAGGCTGTGGTGAATTAGCCAACTCCTACCAATGTTATAAAGGTACAGAATTTTCTTAGTTTGGCTGGATATCACAGACGTTTTATAAAAGGCTTTTCAACTTTGGTTGTTCCATTAACACGATTGACTCAGAAGAATGTGAAGTATGAGTGGATAGAAGATTGTGAGAGAAGTTTTTTGGAGTTGAAGTATTTGTTAACTAACGCTCAGATTTTAGCTTTACCGTCTATAATTGGAAAGTATTTGCTATATTGTGATGCTTCTAGAAATAGTTTGGGCTGAGTATTTGATACAAGATAGGAATTCAATTGAGCATGCCTCTAGACAGTTAAAGAAGTATGATTATAACTATCCAGTGTATGATTTGGAAATAGCTGTAAATGTTTTTGTGCTAAAGATTTGGGGACATTATCTATATGGTGAGAGGTTTAAGACTCTTTTGATCATAGTTGAGGATGTGTATGTCTCAAGTACATCTTTGAGTAACGAGATCTGAATATGAGATAGAAGAGATGGATAAAGTTCTGAAAGATCACGATTGATTTATATTATAAAGCTTTGATGTTACTGGCTATGTTATGAAGCTATGATACCTATTTTTTGGATAATATATTGTTAGCAGATTTGTCTATATTATGGACAGTTGCATCAGGATTGAGGATGAGAATAGTGATGGTTATCTTATTTGGGGTTGTTTAATGAGAATGAGTTTTGTTCAGGTGGATTATACCATGTTTTTGCATTTTGCTATCTTTGATATGCATTCTACTTGTGGTTGACATTATGGCCAATGCTTTAAGTCAGAAGTCTGATATGTCCATAGTCTTCGTGTTTTTGATTTCAAACATATATAAGATAGTCAACCAAGAGTTAGAGTTGACAACAGTGTTGATGGAAATTAACTTGTTAGGTGAATTGGATATACAACTCGACCACGATAAATTGTAGAACATCAGATGAATGATTCTAAGTTGATGAAGGAAATTGAAAAAGTTTAAGAAGGATATTGGAGATTTTGTTGTTAGATGTTTGACATGTCAACAAGTCAAGGTTGAATACCAAAGATCTTTTGATTTGTTGCAACCGTTGGATATTCTAGAATAGAAATATGAACAAAGTATAATGGATCTATTAGTTGGCCTTCTGACTTCACCAAAAAGGGTTTGATCAGTTTGGGTTATCATGAACAGGTCGACAAAGTCTACATATTTCTTACCAATTAAGAGTACATATGATGCTGCTAAGTTTGCTCAGTTATTCATTAATTATATTGTTTGACTATATGAAATTCTCATTTCGATCATCTCTGGTTGAGGACATATTTTATATCTTGGTTTTGGAAGGAATTTGAAGATGATGTGGGTACTCATTTGGATTTTTGTCACAGTATTTCTTTCTCAGACAAAGGTACAGTCAGAGCAATACAAATTCTCAAGGATATGATATGATCGTGATTGATTTTGTTTGAAGTTAGAACTTTATTTGTCCTTGATGAAATTCTCGTGTGATAACGGTTATCAGAGTATCTTTTAGATGGTATTATATAAGCTGATGTATGGTAGGAAGTTTAGATCATTGGTATATAGGATGAGAATGGTGAGAATATGAATGTGAATATTAAATTATTGGATGTTATGTTTGTGAAGATCAAAGTAATTTGAAAGAGACTAATGACAACTCCGAGTGGACAGATTTCAAATTGGATCATGAAATTTTGACAGATTATAGAAGACTCTATAATCTTTCTGACTATATATTATGTGCCCTTTTGGATAAGTAAATCTTGGTCAAGACTTAGGTGAAGTTTGGATTGGTTAGCTGTGTTTAGATTAAAGGGAGTTAAAACGAATGACTTGGTAAGTGGAGTTGGATATTGAGTTAAAACCTGAAATTTTGATAACTTATAGACGATTTCATAAAATTTCCAAAAAGGTACTATAAGCTTGATTTGGTTGAAGGAAACGTCTTGTACACCTTGTGGAATTTGGACTTACTTGCTGTGTTTTGGATTGAACGAGCTAAAAGAGTGAAGTTTGGTAAGTCGAATCTTAGGAAATTGAGGTTAGATGTGAGAGTAAGTTTGTGAGAATATGCTTAGGAGGTTGTTAATGATGGTAAGTTTGCTCTTTTAGCTAGTTGATCAACTTACTAAAACCAAGAATCGAGAGATGTAAAGTAAGGCGTAAAGCTTCTATTTGTGCGATTTGCACAACTGTGATTAAGTAAGTGGATATTATTTGTAACATGTGTTTGAGCTAACCATATGTGCTTATGTGGTTATTTGTATATCTATATTGGTTGAAGTGTGCCTTATGTTTGGATCTTTATTTAAGTGACTTTTGATATGATTTGGATTTATTTATCTGATTACGATGTGAGATTCGGTATATGTTTGTATATGTGACCAATAAGTCTTGATCAATATATATGATTGGTGAGTTTTATGAGACGGCAGATGATGAGACCTATCCGTGACCAATCGGGGATGTTGGCATATGTGCACATATACTGAGGATACGTTGGATTCTGATATGATATATTTGTTCGACAGAGTTCTGTTCTGATGGCGCCTTTAAGATATGGTATCCCCGTGTCGAAGTTAGAGTGACACAATCTAGGCCTATCTAAAGTTCATTTAATTATGTGATGATTATGTTTATGAGTATCTGATTATCCAATGTTCATCTGATTTATGTGATATATCTGTTTGGAATATGTGATTTCTGATTATGTTGATCTATGGGTTTTGATGATCTTATTTGAGATTTGATGCTTTGATATTGTGGTTACATGTGAATAATAGTTATGCATGTGAATGACATGATTGACTGGTTGGTTAAATAGATGTTACTTATAATATTCACTTAATAAGTATTCCAAAATACTTACCCCCAACTCCACAGGTAAAGAAGTTTAGGGGTCGGTTGATATTTGGAGAAGTATCTTTTGTCTGTTCATCTGAGTTTAGCCTGTTGCTTTCATCCCGGGTTATTTTGAAGTCTCCAAATGGTATTACTCCTATGATCTAAGTCGCTCCATTGTACATAGTCGTGGTCTTGGGCAAATAACTTTAGAATTATGTTTATTGAATTATATGCATGTAAATTATGTTTGTAAATTTTGGATATAATGTTTGTATGTTCGAGGCTTGCTAGATTACGGTATTTATAGTAGGTAAGCATAGACTAGCATCGGTCAGCGATCCGAGTTTGTATCATGACAAGAATTTTTCTACCACCTGTCGATCATATAAAAACTTGTTATCCATGCAACAACCCGAGCAGATCAATATCCAGCTCCACTATAAACCATGGTGATACCTCAGTCTCCTTCACTGATTTCCTCTTGCCCAACTCGGTCCCCCTAGGACCAAACTCCACTTCACTTCTCCTTCTTACTAAAACGACAATAACCAAAATATAATTTCAAAGAAAACTAAGATTAGTTGTTTACTACAAATTGGCTCTATAAAGTTTTCTTTTCAAAATGGTGTTACTTTTCAAAAAAATTATCAAAATAGTATCCAAAACTCAAAAATTTCAGAAAAGGTGTCCATGGTGGATCGCCTGACAAAAATGAGTTTTTTACCAGTGTCTACCAATACATGGATTTTTTCTGTGTCTCGATAGACGAGTAAAAAACTCGTGTACTAGTATACTTATATTAAAAAAATAAAAAAAAAGGAAAGAAAAAAAATCTCATATTTTGGTCCAATATAAGGGTATTTTTTAATTTTTTTTATTTTATGAATATAGATCTCAAAATGTTATGCAGATCGAATCAGATATTCGAGCACCAAGATGTTGCTCTTCAAATTTTTTTATAAATCTCTAAACTTGATATTAAAAAATCAGAAAAATTCAAATTTAAAGATAAAAAAAACTTTAAAGAGCAATATCTTTATGCTCGGATGTCCGACTCGAGAAATTTTTTCTTTGAATCTGCATATGTCATGACCCGGTCTAAGGTTGGTGACTAACGCTATACTCTGATACATATCAAAGACATAATCCAAAATCTAGCAAGCCTCAAATTATCTCACATCAAATAAAATCAAGCGGAAGACAATTTATAAACAAAAACCAACAAAACATCTCAACATACTAAACCAAACTAAATTAATTTACAAACCAAAACTAAAAAAATTCTCAAAAGTTGCTATTATGGAGCATCTACACAGAAGGAAATAATGACATAATCCCAAGACCTCAAAAGTAGCCCTCGAATAAAAAAGATCTAGATGTGTACTACAGACTCTGAACACTCAAACGAACTTAAGTCTTTGAGAACTTGTAATGGAATAGTAAAGGGTAAGTGTTTGGAAAAACTCAGTAAGAAAATAGGACATAATATATTAGTTATGGCTGATATATGCTTGCAACAGAAATTTAACCATGTTCGACATCTCTAACTCAAATGTATAATGATTAAATGTTGCACAAAGTACCAAAAAACAAATATAGACACACATATAGAGCCATGAACAGGTTTTGAAAGGCCCCTTCCTCTAACTGCTCAGGGATATCCAAATGGCCAACAGAATCTCCATAAAAAAAATGAAGCTAGCATATAAATGTAAATTAGTGATAGTCTACAAATATAAACTAGTGATATACCCAACTTATGAGCTCATGTACTAATGTCCCAGTTAGCATGGGAAAGCCTGCTCACTTCTCTCACAAAAACACATATCTTATTAGACATATGGCAAACAGATGAGAATCATTTCCATCGGCATACCCAATCAGCTTGAGGCTGTTCACAAATGTCACACGCATTGCAAACCACTCAAAGGTATGTCCAAATGTATCATAATCAAATACCATATGCATGTGATGCACATCATCAAGCACTCAAACACACATATAACAACACACAACCAAATTTATCATGTACTAATTGCTTACATAGACAACTCTACTCAATAGCGTTGATTCTCAAATCTAATACTCCTTCCACTTAGAGTTCCTTCAACCACGGAGGTTCTCTATACAAATATATGCAACCAAATATTGAAGTTAACCTCTCACTCAAAATCAATTCACATCCAACGCTTCTAAATGACCAACTTAAGCACACTCGCAATTCATCTTCACAAAATTATCCAAACCTACAAAGTAGCTTAAACCCTTTACATACTTAATTCATTACCAAACATCTTACATATATATACTCTGTATATACATCACTCATATACTCAAATGCACATCACAATCTATTTTGCTAATCGTATATCAAACGGCGTTCATCGTGAGCTCAATCACAACTAATCCCTCGAAAACAGATCATATATGTCAAAGATAGACCATATATCACTTCAAATCAACTCCTCGGCATGTTCTTGAAAACTTAAACTCTCACAATTAACCTCATTTTCATAATATTCAACTTACCAAGCATTACTCATTCAACTTGCGTAACCTAGAACACAACTAGAAAGTCGAACTTCCATGAGGTGCATTGAATGTTTCCTTCAACCAAATCAAGCATATGATATGGTTGCAGAAAGCTTATGAAGTACCCTATAATCTATCTTACAATAACCAAGCCCAATTCGGAGTTTAAACAAGCTTATCAAGCCTTTCTTCCTCCCCTCGCTCAACTGTATGCTTTAGTAACCACTTGGCTATTTAAAACTGATTTTCTATTGACTCCTTGATCCAAAATACACATATAATACAGTATTAGAAAGGTCTCTTGGTCTTCTACAAATTCTTTAACAACCAAAAAGTCTACATCTGAGTAGAAGAGGGCTTATTGAATCAATCGTTATATCACCTACTTCTTTCTCTTGCCTCTTACCCTCTCCCCTCTTTTTCTCTATTTTTATTTTGTATCTTATCTTTTGAGTTTCTCCCATATTCTATAACCTTTTTTAGTATAATAGGTACGCTGGCGAGTCATTTCCAGCCTTTTTCACCTACTTGTATAAACTCTTAACCTTAGTAAAATGTGATTGGTAATAGTAACTTCTGATCCAATCACAAAGCTCTAAATTCCAGCCAATTTTACACCCATTTCCTTTGACTTTTGACTAAATTTGTGAAAGTTAAGTTGTAGCCCTGTGTCTCTAGTTAGTTTCTAATCATACTCTTTTGTGTCATTTGGAGAAAAAAAGAGAAAGTTATAGCCATTTTACTACATAAGGGTCAATCTCGGCGAAGTCGACCAACTAACTTCACAAAACTTAACAATTCCTTGATTGAACTTGAACCAACTTGATAGGGAGACTAAAAAAAATCTAAATGCACTTCCATAACTCATCTCCTTAAGTAGATAGCACAATGAAATAACGACCAACCACTTTTGTGGTTATCACAGCATAACTATTTTAGATCTATATTCATACAACAAAAAAAAGGTAAAAAAATCAATGTATTGGACCAAAATATGGGTTTTTTACCCATGTAAAAACAGTACAAAGATGTTTTTTGGGATTCAAAAAAGGAAAAAAGACTCGTGTATTGGTACTAATGGGTCCCGTGTATTGATCCAATACACGAATTTTTTAGCAAACAATCTCACGTGGACACCAATTTTACTATTTTTATTTTCGGGTACCATTTTGTAAAAAACCATGAATAGTGACACCATTTTGAAAAAAAAATTCTTCTCTGCAACCAAAACCATTCACACGAGTTGGTGAGAAAAAGAACAAGGACAAGCTATGGCTGAGTTTTGGACATCCGATTACCCACCCATCTCTATTACATGCCTTTCAAGTCATTACGCTCTGCTAACTAACATTCGTAGCAAGGCCTCCATTTGTTTTCTAAAGAAGCATAGTACTCTTTCTTCAGCTCGTGTGCCCCAGCGTATCTGTGTGCTCTAAACCTCTTCAACCTTTCCTTGTTGTCTTCTATCTTGATCTCGGTCTCGGCCAGTTCTCTGATTAGCCTCTCTTTTGTTGCAGATAGCTCTTCTTTTTCGTTGCACAGTTCGGAGAATGTAGTCTCGATGATGTCCACAGCCCGTACCAAATAATGGTCCTCTGCTATTCTAGTTAGGTGCTTAAACAAGATATCTAGCTCGACGCCATCGTTTTTATACAACGCTTGCACCTTCGCCAATGTGTCTGACCACATTGCGATTCTTTCTGCCGCTACATCCACAACCTTGATCATACGCATGTCATGCAATACAGAGCAGATGAGGAACACAATAGCGCGTTTATCAACATCATTAAGATTGCACCTTGGACCGAAAATGTTGTGCTCTTCAAAGAAATTATTGTAAACCGAATGAAGAGTGTTGGGCAGCAAATAATCTCCTCCACAGCATGATCCAATATGCTTGGAAAAGATGTATTTTTGATCATCATAATCGTAATCGATCCCTTCAATGTTTTTGATGTAGTGCTTGAAGTCCTTGCGAGAATATGGATACTGATCATTGTAGCTTCGGCTCCGGCTATGTGTTCTAAAGATAGGAATGGCTTCTTCTGATAGCCTAGGGTCAGAATCAGGGTCAGGGTCGAATTTGGACGATACAAAGAGCTGCTTCAAAGAGAAGACAGGCACATCTGTAGCCACATATTCCCCGCTGCTAGCACAAGTGATGCCTTCTAAGCAAGAATCTGAAGTTACCATCTTGCATACAACTTTAGGATACATGGTGTCCAACTCCATTACTCCACGCTCGCCTCGAAGTGATGCTACAACCTAGTGTGATAATGAAGAAAAATAGGTTAACAACTACAATGGTTTTAATCATGGCTCTTGGAAAAGAAGAGTTTTTTAGTGGTATAATTATGTTGATGGTGATGATCAATTCTGCAGCTCAATGATCATTATCAAGCCTGCAAGTGGACGAAGTTGAAGTTGAAGCTAGAGATGGAGCTAGATTGAGCTGAAGTTCAAAGCGGAAGGAGTTTGAAGCTACATGTTTCTTTTCTTGTTTTTTAATCCTTATTTAGCTGGATTGTAGAGTTTGTTTTTAATTATGCTTGTTAGACTTGTTACAATTGATAAGCACAAGTGATAAAGCTTATATAATCATTAGCTTTGATCTCAATCTTGTTATCATCCTTGATCTATAAAAGGATACAAGATTAATCAATAAAGATGAGCTTTGCCATTGTTCAATTGATCTAATTTCTTGCTTTAATCGTAACAAACTAGGTGACAATAAAAAGTGTACCTCTCTCAGAACACATTTCACTTCGCATGTAGTAAAGCATCCGTCTGTACATAGATAAACAGGTAGCCTTGCCTCCCGCTTTTTCTCGCAAATATGGCAAGCGAACAGATCTGACATGTCGTTGTCTTCCACGTAGTACTCTTGGAATGTGAGAGGATGTACATGACGAGGATCTTTGATTTGGCAGGGTAATGGACCACATTCAAGGTGGAGATTAAAGCGACATTCTGGACAACGTAGCACAGGGGAGTCCGTCGGAAGAGTTTCAGAGCATTTGTTGCAACGTGCCACAGCATGTGATAAATTATCCACAACACCGAGAAGATGAGGATGCCCTTGGTACTGTATGACTGACAACAAAGAAGCACAAGGGAAATCTAAATAGAACTTGCAGTCGGAGCAACCATAATAATTACCATCAAGAGTTTTAAGGCATAACTGGCAAATCATGTATTTCCCCCCGAGAGTCAAGGTCATTGGATGCTCCGGGTGAAAGGGATGTTGAATCTCTCCCGGAAATTCCACACATGACTTGTGATAATAGACAGAACACTTCATGCACTTGTAGTGCCAACCGGAACACTCCCTTTTGCACAAGAAGCAATGGGATGTGTCAACCTCGTCCGTTTCCCAAGGTCTTAGCAGATGCTCATGCTGGATGCTTTTAAAGACACCAACTTCGTTCCTAAACTGTAAGGTACATTTAACACAGAAGTAGTCGCCTCCAGAGTAAAAAAAGGCTAGCCCTGAAAATGCTCTATCGCAAGTTGCACACACATAGGAAGGAACTGTTAGGAGGACAACGGTGTCATAAACAAGGGGATGGTCAATATTTGGACGCAAAATATCGATGCATGATTTGTGGGCGTAAAATTGACACTGCGTGCAACCATAAAAGGGGTTGGAAGTATTAGATGATGATGATGATGATGGTGAAGAACTTTCACATAGCTGGCACAAAGTTTCTCCATCTATGGCCTCATCGGGAAAAGGTTGCAAGGGATGCCAATGACAAAAATGATGGATCTGATTTGCGTCATCATCGACATGGCTGACTTTAGGAAGTTGGGCACATTCAAAATCCAGGAAGAAGTCACAGTCATTGCAATGATAGGAAAAGTGATGGTGGTTTAGGAAACAAGCATTACAGGTTGTGGATGGAGAAAATGTAAGCTCAAGAGCACATGGGTGAAAAAAATGGTGGATGACTTTTGCAATTTGTGAAGAAGACTCCTCATCGTCACCTATGAGTTTTCGAACTAGACAACACATAATACACAAATACTCACTACTATTATCTCGAGCGAATTTCAGTAAGTAACGAAGATCTCTGCCGCAGTCGACGCATGCCTCATAATTGTAACTTCGCTGATCCAAACTCCAAGAGGTTACCTGAGAACCATGCTTGAGTGGAACTAGTTGAGGAGTACTGAGGAGGCAAGGTTTATGAGCAGAAAAATAGCATTCTCGCTCCTGACAACTCCAAACTTGTTCTCGTATCAATCCTTGTCTACAGATATCACAAGACCATGGCTCGAAGTTTTCTAAGGAATATAGCTTTAGAGGGTGAGGATGACAAGTATATAGAATTTGCTCTCTATCTCCGTCGCCGGAAAGAGAGCAGACGGTATCCATGTCAGGTGGTACGTGGAATTGGAAACAACCAAAATGGATGGAAAGTGGGAGGAAGGTTGGGAAATATCTCTCTCTCTCTCTCTCTCTCTCTCTCTCTCTCTCTCTCTCTCTCTCTCTCTCTCACTTCTTACCAAGTTTTATCTCTCTTGGTTGATAAGAGGTAACCAAGTGGTGGTCTTCTTCTAGAGATGCAGGAAACGTATTATAATGATAATGATGGGATGTTGATGCCTATTGTCAAACAAATACAATGGGATGTTTTCTTCCTATAATTAAAAAAAACGTAATATATGGCATTAATATTAAGGAAAACGTTCATTTTAATACTTGTGGGATAATGTTAGAGTTCTATCACTTGTCGATATTAAAAAACAAATAAAGACGAGTAATAAAAAGAAACCTACAAGATCGGATGTTGTATAGCTCGTAGAAAATGTCGATCATATCACTTAAACGGTGTTGCGAGCTCAATAACTACACAAAACTATATTAGATGAGTTCACGTAAGTGATATCATTTTTTTAAAAATTGGTGTATATATCAGAGTATTTTGGAATATGCATGCTATTAACGTCTCTGCAAAGATAAAACATCGATTGTTTTTCTTAATGATAGAGATTTTTGTCTTGAGGTTCAATGGTAAAGATTTCACTTATTTTGTTTAATGAATTTTTTTCGACAATAAAATGTCTCCTAAAATTATGATATCATTGTTTACATTATATTTCAAATTCCAAGGGCACATTTAAAAAAAACTGATGTATTATTATTTTGCTTTGAAGTTGATATTTTATTTTTATTTACCTTTAAAAGTAATGTTTCATTAGAAAAGATGGCACGCCATTGATAAACTGATAAAGTATACGATCATTTGAGCTAATAACTTAGTGCGTAAATGATTTTTTTTTTTTTTAGAAAAGTAAATGATATGTTGTTCCCGTTGTTTGCTTCGCATAATGTTCAACTTGAGCGATGAAGTCTTCAGTGGATAAGAACAAATGATGGGAAGATGAAACTTTTATCCATGATCCCATTATCAGTACATATCAACTAATCACTATTAAAAAAAAATATGACCACTACTTGATTTAATTATCGTCACTAAGCTTTAACTTTTAAAAAGTAGGACAAGTTGCAGCCAGTAGACACATTTTCAACAAGCAATTATAGGACTATGGCCTTTTAAAATAAACTTCAGTACATTATTTGGTTTTATGAATATTATATGCTAAAAATTATAGAGCTCAGAGGTTCTACTTGTTCCATATGATATAAATATTCCCCATGTACTGATACCTGACTTGTGCCACCCATCAAAGTCATCTATTCTAACTCATTCATAGTCAGATCCCATTTTTTCAAACACAATATTTGTACCCAAGTCTTATCCCTTTTGTTCCTACTGGTTCGGCGAATATGGTGACGCCTACCAGATAGACCCTCCCCAAAAGGTTATACCTGCCGGCTAGAGTTGGGGGATAATAATGTTATAGAAAGGACTTTTTTATAGGCCAACTATACTTATAATAGCATCGACACCGCCTAAACCATTTGTGCGAGGGCCCAAAAGATTCCCAATGCAATTGTCGTGAGAAAATTGCAGTACAAATTGGAAAAAAAAAAAAGGAAGAAGAAGAGAACAGAACAGGTCTAACCACTAGCTGCACCCAATTCTACTTCGAACTCCTCCCATAGCCTAGTGGTGCAATTTAATCACTAAGTGATTCAATGTAGAAAATCAAATCTTGTCCGGTGTGTTGATCCAATGTACATTCACTCCTTGATCCATCATCCTTAAGGTAGTGAGTAGTTGGATCCTACCACCTTATAAACCAACCCATCCCACTCGCAACTTTCGATGTGGGACACTTTCCAACACTATCTATCCCGTTCTTGATCTAACCGTGCCCTCCTAACACTTCTTTCCTACGTGTAAAACTTGCAATAGAGCACGTTCAGTTGACCTTTTACTCTAAATGCCACAACTTTTGTGTCAAATGTACCTTGTGGTCTGGGAACGAATTTGGTACCTTTAAAAGCATTCACCATAGACATCTACTAAGAATTCGGGAGGATGGTGTAACCCGTTGCGGCTTGTGCGAAAAGGAATGTTCGCATGTCACATTTGCGAGAAGAAGCGGAATCCAAGGCTGCGTGTTTATATATGCACGGAAGGTTGTCTAATGACGTGTGATGTGGAATATGTTCTGACAGAGGTATGCTTTTAATATCACACCTAGTTAAGCTGTTAGCACTCTCTTCCAAGAGCTATGGTTGACCATTCTAGTTGTTAACCTATTTTCTTTGACTTCGTCTAAAGGTTGTTGCATCACTCCGGGGCGAGCGTGGAGTAATGGAGTTAGATGCAAGTTGATTTCTAGATATTCAAACTTGAATGAGATGAGCAGCTGGGGAAATGTGGCAACTGATGTACGTGTCTGTCTTCTCATTGGAGGAACTCATTAAATCGTCTAAGTACGAGTGTCTCTCTTACTCTGGCTCCGAGTCTGAGTCTGACTCTGCCTATGATGTTAGTAAGTATCCATATTCCCGTAAGGACTTCCAGCACTTCATCAAAAACTTCCAAAGGTTCTATTACGATGGCAATGATAGTGTTGAATTAACAAGCACGATGGATCGTGCACCGGAGGAGATTATTTGCTGCCCAACATTCTTCATTCGGTGTACAATAATTTCTTTCAAAAGCACATCATTTTCAGTCCAGGGTGCAATCTTAATCACGATGATAAACGCGTTATTGTGTTCTTCATTTGCTCTTTACTGCTTGATATGCGTATGATCAAGGTCGTGGATGTCTCAGTAGAAAGAATCGCATCGTGGTCATCCGCTCTAGGATATTTGGAAAAGGTTTATAGAGATGATGGCCTCGAGCTAGATTTATTGTTTAAGCACATAAATCGAATAGCAGAGGACCACTACTTGGTGCAATCTGTGAACATCATCGAGTCTGAATTCTCTGAACTATGCAAGGAAAAAGAAGGCCTATCTAAAATGAAAGCTTGGCTGGCGAGAAAAGTGGCTGAGAATGAGAGCAAGATAGAAGATAACAAGGAAAGATTGAAGAGCTTTAGAGCATACAGATACGCTGGGGCAAGCGAGACGAAGGAGGAGTACTATGCTTCTTTAGAAAACAAATGGAGGCCTTGCTACGAGTGTTAACTAGGGGAGCATCACTTTGAAATTTGTAATATTTGCATATCCAAACCCTCAGTCTTATTGTCCTGACATCTTATACTCTGCTTGTACTTCTTGATCTCTGAAACAACTGTAATAAATTTGTAATTAGCTAATCTGAGTTTTCTTTTGAATTATACATGGGTTATGTCGTGATACACTTGTAATTAAAGGGGATAAATTTGTATAGGCACCTCGACATCTGAGACTAAATGGCAATATATACATGATCCCCTGGCTTCGACGAAAGAGGGTTGCATCTTGTAGAGGCAGGCCAAGGAACTTCATAGTCAACTTTTCTATTCCGATGGCTCCAGTTTAAATAGATCCTGGCAGCCGAAGACAATTTATAGTTGCGACCATTTCATTTTTATGAGACGGGAAATAGCTACACATGCAAACGAGAAAGAAGAGCTTTAAGCCGGTTCGAAAGTCTTACCAAACAAAAATACTACCGCTAGTATCTTATCTATATGTTAAGTAACAAAATTAGGAAGACAGCGAAAAATTCATTGTAGTATTTTTTTAGAATCATGAAAAATCACTTCATTATCAAACGCATCAATTGAGTCAAACTTCACACAATTAAAATTAGTTTGGTCCACCGGGTAACCAGGAGTTACCAGACTCAAGCCGTACACATCGGATTTTTCCCTCATGTTTGGAAGCTAATGGCAAGATTCACAAATAACGAAATAGTCACTTAATTGTTTATAATTATTTTAAAAAAATCCAACTTTATAGTCTACAACCCTCAATTTATATTATACCAACTCAATCTCAAACCTCAACAAATCTTCTTCCTCCATAACTATCGTCTTCTTACTCCAAACTCCTGAACCCACTTGTCCGAATGCAAGTCACGGTCAGAACTCAGATTGCCACCAAACCAAACTCACGCCAAACCCAGTTCGTCTCCAATCCCAACTCGCCCCCAAACCTAGCTTGCTCTCAAAATTACCTCGTGGAACCAGTCGACTTAAAGAAAGAAGGGGGAGAAAGAAACCCAACTCACGGAGGGAGAGAGTGGAACTCAAAAATACCAAGAGCAATGATGAGTAGTTATTTCATCTCGTCGATTGATAGCCATGAAAAGAATATGAGGTTTTGTGGTTGTGGAATTTGCAATCGGAGAAGAAACTTTGTCGAGGTCAGAGTAGAAATTAAGGTTTGAGTGGGTTGGATTTAGGATCTGGGAAAGGAAGGTGCAGCCAGGCCACACGGTTCAAGAGGCAACTTTGTCAGATAAAAGAGTTGGGGAGAAGGGGTTGATTTTTTTGGGATATTTGGTTAGACTAGGGTATTTATATAAAATACTTTGTTAAATACTATGAAGTAACAATTATTATTTCAATATTTTGTTATATATCGTACCATATTAAACAATGAAGTGACATGACACTGGGAAAAAAGGATTTACGCGGCATGGTTATTCAGACAGACAGAGTCGGGGAAGTAGTCTGTGACTAAAATGATTTTAACTGTGACGCAATTGATGAGTTTCAAAACAGAATACTGAAATGATTTTTCATGATATGGCAGGGTACTAAATGGACTTTTCCCAACCACAAAAATCCAGCAACAGTACTTACGAAATAGAAGTCCAACACAAGCATAAGCATGGCCAAGGACAAAAATTTTGCTATGGAACGACAAACACTCTTTCTCAAGACGATGCACCACTGCGTAGAGCTTGGGAGTTCTTGGACTTTCTTGGGGCTAGCTGAGATTCCGGCTGCGTAAACAACAGCAAAGTAATATTGGTCAGGAAGCAAGTAGGAAGCATTGTTTTTTACAAGATGAAGTTAGAACTTGAAAGAGAACACTAGTGACTGGTAAAATGAGATGATTCGCTGATGTCATTGGATGATTCTAGGGAACAAAATCAAGAGAAACTGGGCATGGTGTCTCAGTCATCAAAACACCACCAGCATCAGTTTATGATTTAACGTGTTCAACAAAAGAAGAGCGTTCATAGTTTGTGTCAATCATGACTACTATCTGCAGGAAACAGGTTTTGCATCATACCTCCTTTTTGACAGGTTCCTCCTTCTCGGACAAAATAAGCTCAATGTGGCATGGGGAAGACATGTATGCTGCAGAAAGAACAGATCATTTAGCAATGAAACTTCAACTAACAATCATTTGCAGTCAGTAGACCAATACAAACAGCAAACCATACAATCAAATACTTACGGTTAATCCTTCCATGCGCACGGTAAGTCCTACGTCTCTGCTTCATTGCTTGGTTCACTTGAATGTGAGATATGACTAGAGAATCAACATCCAGACCTTTCACCTGTCAGTTAATTGAGAATACAATGAGCCCATTCTAGAAGAGAAATCTAGTGGGAGCACTTTCAATACAACATACCTCAGCATTGCTCTCGGCATTCTTGAGGAGATCAAGAATGAATCTGGCAGATTTTGCAGGCCAGCGCCCCTGTCCATTAGAATGGCGGTTCTTTGCCTGGGCAGTCCGGCCAACACCACGACAGAAGCGAGTGAAGGGGATGGCTTGCTTATGGACTAGAACATCCTCCAAGTATCTCTTGGCCTTGGTCAGTGGGAGCTTCCTGATAGCATGTGCTGTCTCTCTGGTGTTCTGAGGAAATCAAAATAATAAAAGAAGAACAGGAGTCATTCTAAAGCCACAAAAGCCTTCAGCTCCACTGTTACAAAAACCGCAAGAAACTTCTTAAACCTCTAACAACAAAAAGTTAATAATATAACACTCAGTTTGAAAGACATCTAGCCCAAAACATTCTTCTCCGCAATTATTTAAATTGTTCAATCAACGACTTCAGAATAGGACATCAAGCAACAACTCAGAGACTAGCAAACAATCCAGTCATTAACAAAAGCTCCGCGCTAGAATGTTGCATTTCAATTTCCCTGATGCATGTGAGAGGCTAGTTCACTGACTTTTGCACAAGTCCCTGCTTTTAAAAAACCTAAAACCCCGCATAATATGTAGCACCATTTACTGAACCTTCAGTCATCGGCGCATATAGAGCCTAATGAGGTTCACCCAATAATGTTGCACGGTTCAATCTCCCTGAATTATACGAGAGGCTTGCTCATTAAAATCAACTAACAAACCCCTGCTTTTTTTCATCAGGTAGGGCTCCAACCCCTTATTCACTACAACTTCACACGCAACCCGAATCCCGACACCGAAGAAAAGTTTAAAAAAAAAACGACTAATTACCTTGAAGTGAACCCTCAGATCAGATCCCCTAGCCTTGCAAGCTGCAACACCAACCCACACAACAACAAAAACGTCACTCCCAGAACAATAAACCCAATTAAATCTGAAATAAATAGAAAATTAGAGACGAGCGAGCGAGGGGTTTGGGCGCGTGACTCACACTTGGTGGGGTTATCGGGCTCCTGGGAGTACTTCACCTGATACAATAGAGAAAAAAACGGCGGCGTTTCAGTAAGAGGAACGGAAATAAACGGGAAGAAGAAGAAGAAGAAAAGAGGACAAGATCGTACCATCGTTAGAGGCGGCCGGCTGATTCCTTTGCGAGGCCGATACAAGAGGAGTGGAAGAAGAAACCCTAATCGCTGTGGCTAAAGGGGTTTTATAAGCTGCAAGCTTGAAGTTTTTTACTCTTTTATACTAGGCCTGGATACTGGGCCTAGCTGTTATATTTTTTTGGGTCCATATGATTGCTCCAGTTTAATCAAACAAAAATAAAGCCACCGATAATAATTAATTATTTGTTATAAATTTATGGAATGTAGACAATACTATTAAGTAGATAGAAAGAGAGTAAGAGAGGGGAACATGAACTTCTCATTAATATCTCAGAAATAATCTACATCAAATGGTATTACATGGGTCTATTTATAGATCAAGAGGTTAACCAACTTATAACCCACTAAACCCACTAATTTATAAAGAGAAGTGGAGAAGTGGATAAGAGAGTGGTAGAAAGTGGTGGATAGAGATCATGGGTAAAATGGCATCCACAATTAACAATTCATAATACTCCCCCTTGGATGTCATTTGAATAACGTGCCTCATTAAAACCTTACTCGGAAAACTCGTTGGGACAAAACCGTAGTTAAGAAAAAAGAGTACAATGTAAAATAACATCCTCCCCCTCATGTCTACATAACTTAAGATATTTGAGTCGTTTCAGACCAATATTACGAATATGCTTCTCAAAAACTACAGCAAGCAATGATTTTGTGAATAAATCTGCCAAATTGTCACTTGAAGGAATTTGTTGAACAATTATCTCTCCATCCTTTTGAAGATCGTGTGTGAAAAAGAATTTTGGCGATATATGCTTTGTTCGATCACCTTTAATGTAACCTTCCTTTAATTGGGCGAAGCACGCAGCATTGTCCTCGTATAAGGTCGTAGGTATTTCCTTTTGAAAAGGTAATCCACATGATTCTTGAATGTGTTTGGCAATAGATCTTAACCAAACACATTCTCGGCTTGCTTCATGAATAGCCAAAATTTCAAAATGATTAGATGAGGTGGCTAATATAGTTTGTTTCAGAACGCCATGAAATAGCCGTACCTCCACATGTAAATAAATAGCTAGTTTGTGATCGACCATTATGAGGATCAGATAAATATCCTGCATCTGCATATCCAATTATGTCTGCTTTTGAGACATTTGGATAATGCAAGCCCATATCTATTGTACCTCGAAGATAATGAAATATTTGTTTGACTCCAGTCCAATGCCTTCTTATAGGTGAAGAACTATATCTTGCTAGTAAATTGACAGAGAATGATATATCAGGTCGTGTATGACTAGCCAGATACATTAATGCACCTATTGCACTGAGATATGGTACTTCAGGACCAAGAAATTCTTCATCATTTTCTCAAGGTCTAAAGGGATTTTTTTCACATCAAGCGACCTTACAACCATTGGAGTGTTCAATGGGTATGCTTTATCCATATTAAACCGTTTTAGCACTTTTGATATATAAGCTGATTGATGCATAAAAATTCCATCTTCAATATGTTCAATTTGCAATCCAAGACATAGTTGTTTCATTTTTCCCAAATCTTTCATTTCAAACTCATTTTTTAAATAATCAACTGCCTTTTGAAGCTCTATAGGAGTTCCAATGATATTGAGATCATCAACATAAACTACGATTATAACAAATTCAGATTCAGATCTCCGTATAAAAACACATGGGCAAATAGGATCATTCTTATAACCTTCTTGTAACAAGTAGTCACTAAGACGATTGTACCACATGCGCCCTGATTGTTTTAACCCGTATAATGATTGACATAACTTAATCGAGTATAGTCCTTTTTGACTTGAATCACGTACTTCTGGTACGTTTAATCCTTCAGGGATTCTCATATAAATGTCACTATCAACTGAACCATATAAATAGGCTGTTACGATATCCATTAGACGCATATTTAATCTTTCACTTATTGCCAGACTTATCAAATATCGAAACGTGATTGCATCCACCACAGGAGAATATGTCTCTTCATAATCAATACTGGGTCTCTGAGAAAAACCTTGTGCGACAAGTCGTGCTTTATATCTCACAATTTCATTTTTCTCATTTCGTTTTTGCACAAACACCCATTTATATCCTACAGGTTTTACATCATTGGGTGTACGGACTACCGGTCTAAAAACTTCACGTTTCGCAAGTGAATCTAATTCTGATTTCATTGCGTCTTTCCAATTTGGCCAATCTTTTCTACGCATGCATTCTTCAATAGATTTTGGCTCTAGATCCTCTTCACTTTGCACAATACTTAGCGCTACATGATAAGCAAAAATATCGTCGACGATAACTTCATTTCGGTTCTATTTTCCTCCAGTCATAACATAATTTATTGAGATCTCATGATTATCAAAATGTTCAGGTACCTGATCTTCTGTCGGAAGCGACTCTTCTAGAGTCTGCCCTTCCTTAACATAAATATTGACTAGGGACTCTTCGGTAGTCAAGATATCCTCATTTTGACCATCTTTAAAATTTGCTCCTTTTCTTTTCCGAGGATTTTTATCTTTGGAACTAGTAGGTCTACCACGTTTCATTTGTGCCTTATTTTCATTGGCAATAATTGATTGTCCTTCAGGAACATCAATCTTTAAAGGAGCATTAGCAGCCGGAATATGTGATTTAGTCACTCTCTTTGGATCAGCAAAATTGTCTGGCAATTGATTAGCTAAATTTTGAAAATGAATTATCTTTTGAACTTCAAGTTCACTTTGTTTTGTTCGAGGATCTAGATAACGTAAAGATAATTCATTCCAGCTAATATCTTTTTCAAGCTGCTTATTTTCTTCCCCTAATGTTGAAAAAACTGATTCATCAAAATGACAGTCGGCGAATCGTGCCGTAAACATATTTCCAGTATGTGGCTCAATATACTTTATTATCGATGGAGAATCAAATCCAACATATATTCCCAATCTTCTTTGGGGTTCCATTTTAGTGCGCTGTGGTGGAGCAATTGGAACATAAATCGCACATCCAAAAATTCTTAAATGGGATATATTTGGTTCCTGACCATGAACCAGTTGAGATGGGGAGAATTCATGATAATTTGTTGGCCTGATACGAATTAACATTGCTGCATGTAAAACAGCATGTCCCCAAGCTGAAATGGGGAGTTTCGCTCTCATAAGCAATGGTCTTGCAATTAATTGAATTCGTTAAATAAATGATTTGACAAGACCATTTTGAGTATGAACATGAGCTACAGGATGTTCGACATTTATACCAATGGCCGTACAGTATTCATTGAATATTTCTGAAGTAAATTCACCAGTATTATCAAGACGAATAGTCTTAATTGGATTATCTGGAAAATGAGCTCGTTATCGAATTAATTGAGCTAGTAGTCTCGCAAACGTCAGGTTGCGAGTCGATAATAAAGATACATGTGACCATCTAGTGGATGCATCAATTAATACCATAAAATATCTAAATGGCCCACATGGAGGGTGAATAGGTCCACATATATCACCATGTATACGTTCCAAAAATCCAATAGATTCATACCTATTAATATCTAAATGTTATCGATCGCTTCCGTTGTACGGTCAAAATTTCCGACAGGACTTGACAGGTCCATAGATTGTTTCCGTTCCAACTCGGATCAAGATTCATAAAAAACACAAGACAGGTCACATACATGATCAAACACACCCTGTGGTTTACGACCACAAACCATTTTTTTTGGTCGGTAAAATGAGCAGAGGTGGCATGGTTATTAATTTGCCGTGAGAGCATGCATTGCATGACAATTCATTGGATTGGAAAATCTTCTGGTTCCTTAAAGAATGTCCACATGAATTGTTAATAATTCTTCGCATCATAATTGAACCGGGATGGCCTAACCGGTCATGCCAAATCACAAAATCAGTAAACTTTTGGTTTACAATTGCATGTGCTTCAAGTGCACTGATATATGTGTAATATAAACTAGATGAATAAGCGGGTAATTTTTTCCAACATACGCTTTTTACCCGTAATGATATTTGTGATAAACAAATATTCCTTATTTTCTTCATTTGTTGTCTCGACATGATACCCATTTTGGCGTATATATATCTTTGAAACTTAATAAATTTTGTTGAGACTTAGGAGAATATAATGCATTATTTATGCAAAAATTCGTACCTCCAGGTAAAAATAAATTGGCTCTTCCGGAGCCTTCAATTAAATTCGTAGTACCTGATATACTACTAATATTAGCTTCATGCTTATTCAAATGAAGAAAATATTTATCATCCTTAAGTATGATGTGCGTTGTGGCACTATCTGCTAAACATTAATCTCGCTCTTTGATAGATGAGCCAACTCGAACCAATTCCATACTCTTCATATAAAAGAAATATTTATATTAAATTCAAGAACAAGAAATGATAAAGAAAAGTTTAAGAATATTATATTGAATTAAAAAAAATGATATTAGTATGAAGGAAAAAGCGGCCATGTATAGCATAATGGTGGTGTCGAACACACATGCACATCCGGAAGCTTCCGGTGCCTCATTATTATATATAATATATATATATATAAGTAAAATATTGTATGTCACTAAATAAATTCGTCAGAAAATATATTCAAAGTTTTAGGTAATACTCATCAACACGTACTAATAATAGACGCTGTCTGAAAACACCCTAAAGTGTAAAAACTTTCAAGGTCGACAAAAGATCCGAATATAAATCAACCAAAGCAAACTAAGCATCATTAATTGAATCGAAGTTGTATTAAAGGACAAACAATAAAATTCTCGTTAATAAAGGCATGGTCTCATATTTTGAACTTAAAACTAATTGTTCGGCTAGATCATCATTAATTGACTTGCATGTTATGTAATTAAGCGTATACGAAGGCTTTTACTTTAGTTCAAGCAGGACTTCTAGTTTATTTTGAACAACAAAATTTGAGAGCTCAGTCTATTAATGGCCCAATACTTTCGTCCACAATTTACTCTAGTGCCACGACCCAAACTCGGATCGCTGACCGGCGCTAGACTACACTTACCTACTTTGAATATTGTAATCTAGCAAGCCTCAAATATGCATTTACGTTATATCATATCCAAAATACAAACATAATTTTGTTTTTACATCAATATATTACAGAAGGGTGCAAATTTAAATCTTCAATCCACATACATATTATACAATAAAGCTTACTTCCAAAGTCATATGTCTAGAATTACAGATATGTATAATGGAGCGACCTAGATAACACAGAAGAAGTACCATCTGGAGATCCTTAAAAATAACCCGAGATGAAGACAACAGGTTAAACTGGGAGAACGGACAAAAGACACACTCCAGATGTTAACGAACACCTAAACTTCTTCTTCACCTGTGGAGTGGGGGAGGGTAAGTATTTTAGAATACTTAGTAAGTGAATATTATAAGTAACATGTATTTAACCAACCAGTCAATCATAACATTCACATGCATAACCATTATTCGCATGCAATCACAATATCAAAGCACCAAATCTCCAACAAGACCATCAAAACTCATATAATAACATAATCAAAAATCAGATATTCCAAATAGATATAACACATAATTCAGATGAATATCAGATAATAGATACTCATAAACAGAATCATCATAGAATTAGATGAACTTCAGATAGGCCTAGATTGTGTCACTCCCACACCGACACGAGGATACCATATCTTAAGGCGCCATCAGAACAGAACAGAACTCCGCCAGCCAAAATATATCATATCAGAATCCAACGTATCCTCAGTATATGTGCACATATGCCAACATCCCCGGTTGGTCACGGGTAGGCCTCATCATCCGTCATCACACAGAATTCACCAATCATACATATTGACCAAGACTTATTGGTCACACATACAAACATATACCAATCTCACATCATAATCAAACAAATAATCCAAATCATATCAAAAGTCACATAAGCAAAGATCCAAACATAAGACACACATCAACCATATAAATATACCAAATCAACAAATAAACACATATGGTTAGCTCAAACACATGTTACAAAGAATATCCACTTACTGAAATAAGCTGTTCAATCAGTCAAATAGACGTTCTACACTTCGATTTATGTCTCTCGGCTCTCAGGTACAAATCTTCAACAAATCACGTATAACTTAAAATTAGACCATGACCACTTCAAACAACACTTTATATGATATCTCCTATATGTCCTTGAAA
>SOPF01023652.1:3614-29206 GCA_012979155.1 Hypericum perforatum | reverse complement strand
AATAAACTGAGAAATCATTGAATATAATTGGAAAAACTATTGAATATAATTGGGAAAATTATCGAATAATTTGGGTAAATTATCAAATATAACTGGGCAAACCATCAAATAATTGAGCAAACCATTAGATGTAAGTGGGAAAATCATTGAATATAACTTGGCAAACCATTGAATATGACTCGTAAACCATTGAATATAATTGGCGCAAACCATTGAATAATCTGTGCAAACTAAAAAAAAATTATTAGAGTTTGGATGTCGGAGTTTGGACATCGGCGCGACTGTGAGGATACCAAGGTGAGTGGAGCTCTAGACCAATGCCATGATGGATTGATGAATAAGAAACTCGTCAAAATCATTGCCAAAATCGTCCTTCTTCAGTAAGGTGGGTCTCCGCAACGGGTCTCCGGTGAGATGGGTTTTTGGTGCGATGGATCTCTAGTACGATGGGTCTCCTTCTTCTTTCTTCATCTTCCTTCTCCTTCCTCCTCTTTCTTGTAATCTTCTTTCTCTCTTTTTCTTCCTTTTTTAATTTAATTGATTTTTTGACCTAAATGACTATCATACCCTTGTCTATAAAATTATAGTACCATATTGTACACAGTACCAAATCTAAACCCATAAATGAGATTTATGCAGCTTGCATGTATATGTTCAAATTGTCGTAGCTGTTGTGTTTGTATGTGATACGACAATGTCCTAATTTAAAAAAATTGAACTCATACATTAATTTAGACCCTAATATTTTTTATTATAACTCAAATTTTATTCTCAAAGTCTATGAATTGAGGAGGTCTAATATTTAAACTTTGATAATGATATACAAAATTTACTTACTAAAGAATAGTTGTACAATTCTTGGATAATTCACAGTTTTCTCATATATCTGTAATTGGTATAGTAGATCTCAATTTGGTAGTCATTGGCGGGAGATATTTTCAGAGTTTTGTGGCATCTAATGAAAAGGTGTATATATACAATTTCATTTCAAAAGATATGTTGGGTGTCCTGATGGATTGCGTATGTATGTTGGATTATGATGAGGTGATTCATGTCGGAGGTGAATTTGTTGAAAAGAAGAAGAAGATGATGTCTACTTTGACATATGACATGAAAAAAATGAATGGGTAAGGTTGCCCGACCTGTAAACTGAGGTAGTCAATAAATGAGGTTGATGAAAGCTACCTTCCTCTCGAAAAAATCTCCTTTATCCGAGCTAGTTAGATGTATGGGAATAGATATAAAGATAATTGGAGAAGCATTCATAGTTTAATCATGTATTAATCATAAGATAATCCATATCTTATTTGTACCACATTTGGATAGATTTTATATTATGTGCATTTGGTTGTCGGAGACACTCAATGGTTATCGATAAGATAACTATAAGATAATCCCGATTTCATCTTATGTGCAAAAAATGTTGTGACACTAAATAATTACCGATAGATTTTATCTTATGTGCATTTAAGCAAAGAGTGCCATGAATACTTAATGGTGTGACAACGATACGTTTAATTACTTATTAGGGAAAAGTACACATAAGTACCCTGTGGTTTACTTGTTTCCAAAAAAAGACCGTGTGGTTTTATTTTTCCAAAGTCAGTACCTGTGTTTGCATTTCTGGGACAACTTTGGTCCCGGGTAAAATTTTGGGCTGACCGGCCACCTGGCCTTGCCACATCATTGCCACATCAGTTTCTCTTTCTTAATTTGTCCGGGTGATTTGGCAGGGCAAATTACAATTTCAGTCCCTTTTTAACCCTAATATTTTAAATCCCTAAATTCTAAATTCTAAGAAACCTACCTGACTCGAAACCCAGAAGCAGCCCATCGTCCTTCTTCTTCTTCGTTCACTCCTCTAGCGAGTAGTACCTCTCCAATTGCTTTAGGAACGACTCGCTCTCCTCCCTAATGATGCCCTCGAACCTCAACCCCATGAGCAAAAAAATGACATTGGCTCGGGAAGTGAAGCCAGAGCAGAAGAACAACCTAAGGAACACCCGGAAGTCATCCTGGAAGGTGTCATCGGGGACGTGGCAAACGAGGAGGTCGTGCACGGCACGAGTCCCACGCAGGTGGAGCTTCCCCATTCTCTAGAGAGCCATTTCCGTCTCTCCGGCGAACACCCGGCAGGTAGTGGGGAGGGCGGGATCGAAGGTGAAGATGTTGAAGAAGACGAGCGAGACAAACAAGAGAAGCAGGCATATGAGGAGGGTGGACTAAGTTTTTCCCAGTATAGCAGCGGTGGAGTTGCTTCTCCTTAACGAGAATTTGGAGGAAGAGGAGGTCGAAGGTGGTTCCTTCTGGTGGTTGTGGTCATCAGGGAAGAAGACGAGAAAGAAACTGCCCATTCCCCAGTTGTCAGTGGCCTTAGATGTTGTTGTAATTCCCATAACACACACACACAAACAAAGTTAGTTTCATCTTTGGGTTGTACAAAGGAGGTGCTTTCGTCTTTGGAATGAAGGAAGAGGACAACAATAGTGGACCCAAAATCTAATTGATTTATTTTATGATTTGGGTTTTTGGATTTCTTCGATTGTTTTTTGTTTTAGTTAAGATATTTTGTTGATTTTAGTTTTGATTACTTGTTTTTTATTTCCAGGGAAGTTGCAAGGGGAGAAGATGAACCCGAAGAGAGATAGGAGGAGAAAGAATGAAATGATTGTTTTCTTAAAAATATTATAAGTAAAGGGACTGACATTGTAATTTGCCCTGCCAAATCACCCGGACAAAGTAAGAAAGAGAAACTGACATGGCGAGGCCAGGTGACCGGTCAGCCCAAAATTCTGCCCGGGACCAAAGTTGTCCCAGAAATGCAAACACAGATATTGACTTTGGAAAAATAAAACCACACAGTTTTCAGGTAAACCACAGGTACTTATGTGTACTTTTTCCTACTTATTATCTTAGCAATTTATTTTTAAATAAATAAAAAATTACTTGTTCAAAAAAAATCTAGCAAGCTCCATGTTTTTGGTGCCGTTTTGTTGGGAACCAAATGTTATAAAGTTCAATTTGTGTGTCCAAATAGTTGATCTTGCCAGATCTATGACTTTACGTGGAGCTCGGTATACCAGCGTTTTGGGTTAAACAAAACGGATTAAGAAACCCCGTTTCTCTTTTCGGTGTGGTTAAAGCATAAACGAATTCATCATCGAGCCAGCCCTAACAATAAGAATAAATCGAAAACCCCAAACGAGAATCAAGCGAAATAAATGTTGAACCTACGAGAAAAGCGAGAATTAAAGGGAAAATAGTTGAAACCCCGCTCGTCCATAAGTAACCTTTTAAGGTTTAATTTCGCATCTTTTTTATATAATCGCCGAGCCACTGGGTGTATGTGCTCGACGAATCATAGTAGATAAGATGCTTGTCTCTTCGAAAAAAAAACCCTCCTAATACAAACGAAAGGGATAAAGAACAAAGTAGCGTAAGAAACGAAAACAAGGATTTTTTTTTTATACTTGGATCTGGGTTTCATGGGAGAAGAGGCGGCAAGGAATTGGGTACACTGGTTGTCTGTTTTATATGGGTTGGCAGTGGATTTTTACCATCGGATTCCAATTTCATCCTTTTTTTTTGTTGGAATATCCCAATTTTGTCATCGTAATTGAATCGCAGTGACTATCGGGCCAAATATTATTGAACGTACAAAAAATTAGAACTATTTAAGAGACCCAATAATTGAATTTCAAATACAATAGCATTTTTGAGAAGTGATAAAATTGAACAAATATTTAATATTGTTGTCATAAAAACTCAAATTTAAAACTTAATTGAATTAGATAATTTTTTAACAATTAATCTAAATGTTTTTTGGTTATATAAATTATTAAATTATCAATTAACCTTAATTAAAACATGTCATCCAAAATAACTCACAGTATAAATTTGTTGGTAAATGAGATTTATGTAGCTTGCAAGTATATGTTCAAATTGTAATAGTTGTATGTGATATAACACGTATTGATAGGACCATATTTATATCCTAATTTAAAAAATGGAACTCATATATTATTTTAGACCCTAAATTTTATCATTATTAGACACATAATGACGTAGCTTAGAAGCGTGTTACTCAAGTTGTTTACAAATTCGCTCAAGTCTCTCACACGTGCAAACTGATCTACACGTTGTATGCTTGCTTTATTCGTTTAGATCAAGTTGGGTTGTGCGAAAGGTGTAAATAACGAAGGGATAACTTGTGTATCTCGACAACTGTCGTCGATCAATCACAAGGGGTCCTAGGGTTAGGACGGCCAGTTAGGGCGAAATTCAAACAAACACACAAGGGACACACCCTCCACGGACGCACCGTTCAAACTTGACTCTAAGTCTCAGTTTTGGAAATATTCTCTAATTGAATTATTATTCAGAGCTGGGAAAACAACTTAAGGAAGGTGTGGATTAGGGCCACATTCAATTTGGCCTACATCCAGCTTTAACCCTCCTCATTATGACGAATATCTTCTTGCCTTATGAGCTTCCAACGTTCGGAATACAAAAGAGTGCACGCAATTACATTTTATTAAACAAGGAAATAAAAGCTGGTCCATTAAATGCAAACCCTAGCTCCATGAAATTCCATGCGGACGTGCACACTTGATCTGATCTTGCCGAGAATAGCAACTTCCTTTATTAGGCAAGACACGCACTTTCTTACTTCAATAGGCAAGATACGCACGGCTGGAGCAAGGCTTAGCCAGACGGTCGTACGTCACATAATCTTGATTTCAAAATCTGTAGGGTATGATCTTTGAATTACATATAATAAATTTTTTAATATAAATTTTGATGAGTCATAAGAAATATAAAAAAATTAATCATACAATATTTAGTATATCAATAAAGAAAATTAAAATACTCCATTTCAAAAAATATATTACAAAATATTTAAGAAGTTTATCATAATTTACAAATAATAATAATAATAAAATAGTCAAATTAGAGTCTAATTAGAAGGTATGATTATGGTAGAGTTTAAAATAATGGCTGAAGTGTTGGCTTTGCCCGGTCTTGGTAATTCAGCTACATTAACAAGCAAGTTAGGAACTTTGGTGTAAACCAAAGAAAATGGTGAGTGACCTGTTGACCTGTGCACCGCGCCATTGTAGGCAAATTCAGCAATTGGCAAGGCAAGATCCCATTGCCTTTTCTTGTCATGGCAAAGGCTTCAGAGTAGACTTCCAAGGGTGCGGTTGGTGGCTTCAGTTTGTCCATCCGTTTGTGGGTGCGCGGTTGAACTATACTGAAGTGTAGCATCAAACATGATCCACAATGACTTCCAAAAGGTGGCAAGAAACTTCACGTCTCGATCAGAAGTTATACTTTTTGGCACGCCATGTAACTTTACCACGTCCTTGAAGAACAAGCGAGCAATTTTGCATGCATCTGAGGTCTTCTTGCAAGGTATGAAATGTGCCATCTTACTCAACCTATCAACAATAACAAATATGGAATCTACTCCACGTGGAGTTCGTGGTAATCCCAAAATGAAGTCCATGCTCAAATCCTCCCAAACTTCTTGCGGTACTGGCAAAGGCATGTACAAACCCGTGTTGTTCACTCCACCCTTGGTTTCTTGGCATACACGGTAGTGCTTCACCAATCTTACAACTTCTTTTGTCATGTTAGGCCAATAGAAATGCTCTGAAAGGGCTGCCAATATCTTATCATGCCCCAAATATGCCGCGAGACCACCACCATGCAATTCCCACAACAAATGATCACAAAGTGAAGTACGTGGAATACAAAGTTGGTTACCTCTCATCAGGAATCCATCATGCACATGGAAATCACCATCTCCCCTTCCGGTCTTGCATTTGGTCCAAATGCTCCCAAAATCTGCATCATCTTTGTATTGCTCTCGGAGTTCATCAAAAGAAGTCACACGACCATGCCATTCTGTTAGGAGTGCAACTTTCCTACTAAGAGCATCCACAACAACATTCTGAGCTCCACTTTTATGCATGATCTTGAATGGGAACTTCTGAAGATATGTTGTCCAATGTGCATGTATTTGACTTGTGAACTTGGACTGATCATGGAGATACTTTAAGGCACGATGGTCTGAGTATAAAACAAACTCTTTGCCAATAAGGTAATGCTCCCAAGTCTTTAGGGCACGGAAAAGAGCATAGAACTCTTTCTCATATGTTGTCCAAGTTTGGCGATGCTCACTTAGCTTCTCGCTGAAATAAGCTATGTGACATTTCTCTTGTGAAAGAACAGCCCCAATCCCTACTCTAGAGGCATCCACATGAACCTCAAACACCTTCCCAAAGTCAGGTAAGGCAAGCATGGAGGTTGAGCTCAGCTTCTCCTTCAACTTGTTGAATGACTCGTCCACTTCCTTGTTCCAATCAAAAACCAGTCCCTTTTTGGTCAAGGATGTCAACGGAGAAGCAACCTCACTAAACCCCTTAATGAAATGCCTATAGAAGGCTGCAAGGCCAAGGAAACTTCGGACTTGAGATACATTCGCTAGTCTTGGCCAATTACAAATCGTTTCCACCTTATTCTGGTCCACTTGAATCCCATCTTCACCAATGATGAACCCGAGAAATAAAAGCTTCCTCTGCCAGAATACGCACTTCTTCAAATTCGACTAAGCTCATTTTTACGTAGTGCAACAAAAACTCTCCTCAATGCTCAACATGTTCAAGTTCAGACCGGCTGTACACTAATATGTCATCAAAGTATACGACCATGAACTTGTTAAGAAAGGGCTTTAATACCTGGTGCATCAATCTCATAAAAGTACTTGGAGCGTTCGTGAGTCTGAATGGCATGACAAGCCACTCAAACAAGCCATCATGCATTTTAAACGCGGTTTTCCACTCATCCCCGGGCCTGATTATTATTTGATGATACCCGCTCTTAAGATCAATCTTGGAAAAGATCTTTGACCCGCTCAGATTGTCCAACATATCGTTGAGCCTTGGTATTGGAATGCGGTAGCCTATGGTAATCTTGTTGATGGCATGGCTGTCCACACACATCCGCCACGTACCATCCTTCTTAGGCACCAACAAGGCAGGTACACCACAGGGACTCAAACTCTCCCTTATGAAGCCCTTGTCCAAGAGTTCTTGCACTTGATCTCTAAGGATCTGATTCTCCATTGGACTGAGGCGATAATGAGGCAAGTTTGGAAGTGTGGACCCCGGAATCAAATCGATCCTTTGTTGGATATTGCAAAGAGGTGGTAGTCCTTTTGGTAAGTCTTCGATAACTACCTCTTGAAACTCCTCCAATACGTCAAGCACAGGTTGAGGGAAGTCTTCCTCTCTTCCTTCTACGTCCGGATCTCCTTCTTTTAGCACCATAACATGGCAGCCTCCCATTTCTTCAATAGATCTCTTCAAGATCTTCTCTGAGGTGATCAACATAACAAGCTGCATGGCATTGTTACATTGAGCTTTCACGTTCTTCGGTTTGCTTGGTAACAAAGTAAAACGTTCTCCTTCTTTCTTTAGCTCATAGGTGTTCTCCTCACCCTTATGGATCACCTTGTTATCGTACTCTCATGGCCTCTCCAACAGAATGTTGCACGCGTCCATCTCCAACACATCACATTCAATTCTGTTCGAGTACTTGCCAATGGATATAGGTATCGAGCATCTCGCATTGACCTTGATGCCTCCTCCAGCTCGAATTCACCCAATGGAATATGGGGAGGGGTGTGGTGTAATCTTGAGCCCTAACTTCTCAACTGTTGAGCAGCTCACGAAATTTTCTTGGCTACCTCCATCCACGATCACCTCACACAGCTCCTTTCCAACATAGCATTTAGTGCGGAACATGTTGTTTCTTTGTGAGTTATTCTTCTTGGAGGCGGTCATTACTAGCTTCCTAATGACCCCACAAAATTCTTCCTCCTCTTTGGTGCTCTCTTGCTCCTCTTCTTCGCTTTCCTCAACATGAGCACAAAGATAAGCTCCTGATGTCTCCTCTTCATCCTCTTCAAATTCACAAAGATTCGAGTACTTTCTCCTAGGGCAGTCACTCGACTTATGACCATACTCATTGCATTTGAAGCAACATAGGCCAGAAGTTACCGTGGGGGTCTTGCCTTTGGCTTGAGCAACTTCAGTTGTAGGCTTGCGAGGGGGGGGCCTAACCTCAGTTGCTTGCACAACACCCTTCTCGTTCCCTCCTTTTGAAGACTGTCCGGGGGCTTGAAAAGCGAGAGAAGGTTATTTTCTTCTTCTTCAAGGCAGTGCTAATCTTCCTAGCCTTTAAACACACATCATTAAAGTAAATGAAGGTGTCAAACTCCAACTTACTCTTGACTTCATAGCTGAGACCCTCAATATAGCGAGCAATCATTTGATCTTCATTCTCCTCCACATCATTTTTGCGGCCAACCTCATAAATTCAGATGTATATTCCTCAACACTTCTACTTCCTTGAGTACATGTCAAAAACTGAGCATATAATGTTTGATGATAGTCAACAGGCAAGAACCTTTTTCGTAGGGCTTGCTCCATCAAAGGCCATTCTCTAATAGGTCTCTCGCCTTTCCTCCTTCTTGCCTCTTGTTCTTTTCTCCACCAAACATCAGCTCCTAATTCTAACTTGAAGGCCACATACCAACCTTTTGCTCATCAGTTAGGTCCATGCAGTCGAAGTACTTCTCCATGGAATCAAGCTAATTGAGGAAGCCCTCTACGTCATCACCATAGAATTTTTCTATGTTCATTTTAAAGGGCCTATCAATCCGCCTCACATGCTCTTCCTCCCGATCTTCTCTCCGAGCTATACGGCCTTGATCACCTCTTCCACCATCTCCTCTTCCACGTCCTCTTCCTCCACGGACTGCCCTTTCTCCTCCTCCTCTTAGGTAGAGGGTTGCATATGAATCTCCATCATACTCCACCTCATGATCAATACGTGCATTGGCTGGGGGAGGTTGCACAACGAGGTTGGCAAGTTGGGTGCGCATCTCCAAGATAGTAGCCTTCAAATTGTCAAACCTTTGTCTCATGTCCGTGTTCTGATTATCTCCAGGGTCGTTCATAGTGGCTCAGTTTTTGGTGGTACTAGGTTGGTTAATAGGGACTCGGATTAGGAGATCACGTAGTCCTATGGATCGGCTCGTAGATGGGGTCTCTCACAACTCGCTGTGGTTATAATGAACCTACCACTCAATCTAGAAATTGAGATGATCTCAACTCTAGCTCTGATACCACTTGACGTAGCTTAGAAGCGTGTTACTCAAGTTGTTTACAAATTCGCTCAAGTCTCTCACTCGTGCAAACTGATCTACACATTGTATGCTTGCTTTGTTCGTTTAGATCAAGTTGGGTTGTGCGAAAGGTGTAAATAACGAAGGGATAACTTGTGTATCTCGACAACTACCATCGATCAATCACAAGGGGTCCTAGGGTTAGGACGGCCAGTTAGGGCAAAATTCAAACAAACACACAAGGGACACACCCTCCACGGACGTACTGTTCAAACTTGACTCTAAGTCTCAGTTTTGGAAATATTCTCTAATTGAATTATTATTCGGAGCTGGGAAAACAACTTAAGGAAGGTGTGGATTATGGCCACATTCAATTCGGCCTACATCCAGCTTTAACCCTCCTCATTACGGTGAATATCTTATTGCCTTATGAGCTTCCAGCATTCAGAATTCAAAAGAGTGTATGCAATTACATTTTATTAAACAAGGAAATAAAAGCTGGTCCATTAAATGCAAACCCTAGCTCCATGAAACTCTATGCGGACGTGCACACTTGATCTGATCTTGCCGAGAATAGCAACTTCCTTCATTAGGCAAGACACACACTTTCTTACTTCAATAGGCAAGATACGCACGGCTAGAGCAAGGCTTAGCCAGACGGTCCTACGTCACATAATCTTGATTTTAAAATCTGTAGGGTCTGATCTTTGAATTACATATAATAAATTTTTTAATATAAATTTTGATGAGTCATAAGAAATATAAGAAAAGTAATCATACAATATTTAGTATATAAATAAAGAAAATTAAAATACTCCATTTCAAAAAATATATTACAAAATATTTAAGAAGTTTATCGTAATTTACAAATAATAATAATAATAAAATAGTCTAATTAGAGTCTAATTAGAAGGTATGATTATGGTAGAGTTTAAAATAATGGTAAATTACATCTGACTCCCCATAGTTTGGGATGTTTAACGTTGGCCCCCCTCTTATTCACAAACCAATTAAAAAGGCCCTTAAGTTTGGCACAATTGTACCATCTGGCCCTTAAGATTGAAAAATGGTCTACCAAAAATATTTTGGGCGGATGCCATCAATACTACAGCATTCTTGATCAATAGAGGTCCAACGGCTCCTTTGGAGAATAGGATACTAGAGGAGGCTTCGAGTGACAAGGACGTTGATGTTGATCTAACTTTCTTACAGGTAATTGGTTGTGTTGCCTATGTACTTGTGAATGCAGGTGATAGAAGTAAGCTTGATGCCAAGTTCAAGAAGTGCATATTTATTAGACATAGAGGAGATGAGTTTGGGTTCTGCTTTTGGGATGAAAAGATTTGCAAGGTTGTGAGGAGCCGGGATGTCATATTCAATGAGAAGGTAACGTACAAGGACAAGGATAATATAGCTAAGGAAGCAAGTTCTAGCAGTGAGGTGATCAAGTTAGATATCTCGAACTTGGGTGGAAGCAGAGTACTTAAAAGATAAGAAGCGAAGATAGATACAAAGATGGAGCCAAGATCTCTATTGTTGACAGTTCTAGTGAGGAGGTCCACCAGACAACATGGGTCTTCGGATAGATATTTGCCAGCAAATTTCTACCTCTTATTGACCAATGGAAGAGAATCTAAAGATTTTGCGGAGGCTCTAAATAGTGATCAAGCTAGCAAGTGGAGGATTATCATGGATAATGAGATGGGGTCTTTGAAGTACAATAAAACCTGGGAGTTTGTTCAACTTCCAAAGAAAAAGAGAGCACTGCAGAACAAGTGGGTCTATATAGTAAAGATAGAGGCGGATGTCATCGAGCATTACAAGGCAAGATTAGTTGTAAAAGGATTCCAATAGAAGTGTGGACATGACTTCACTAATACCTTCACTATTGTGGTGAAGATGACTACTATCTGGATGGTTCTGAGTATGGTAGCTACTGAGAATTTAATGCTAGAACAAATGGATGTAAAGATGACACTTCTCCATGGTGATTTAGAGGAAGAAATCTGCATGGTGTAACCATAGGGATTCTTGCAAGGTGATAGAGAACCCGTGTACAAATTGAGAAAGAGTTTGTACAAATTAAAGCAAGCTCTAAAAAAGTGGTATAAAAAGTTTGATGGATTTATTCGTGACATAGATTTTACTCGCTGTAGAACAGATCATTGTTGCTTTGTGAATAGCTTGGATAATATCTATATCATCCTCCTACTTCACGTCGATGAATTATTAATAGTAGGCACTAGTACTATAGAGGTAAGCAAGGTAAAGAAGTAATTGTCTAAAAAATTTACCATGAAGAACTTGGGTGAGGCTAGGCAAATCCTCGAAATGAGGATTTGGAGAGATAGATATATAGTGAAGTTATTTCTCTCTCAAGCTGAGTACATTGAGAAGGTGCTGGCAAGATTCAGCATGCAAGATGTCAATCCCAAGCAAACTCCCTTAGCTAGACACTTCAAGCTATCCAAGGATGACTCACCTCAGAGTGAGGTGGAGAGAGCTCGCATGGAAAAAACTCTTTATGTATCAGTAGTAGGAAGCTTGATGTATGCTATGATTTATACGAGGCCAGATATAGCACATATGGTGGGAGTTGTGAGCAAGTTCATGAGCAATCTAGGTAAGCAACATTAGGTCACAGTGAAATGGATCCTGGGTTACTTGAGGGGTACTATTGAGAGTGCCTTTGTTTTGAGGGCAAAGAAGTGAAGCTCTTAGAATATTGTGATACAAACTTGGGATCTAATGATCACTATGAAAAGAGGAGCACGATAGGTTATGTCTTTACGCTGAAAGGGACAGTGATATCTTAGGCCTCGAGGTTGCAGAAAGTGGTAGCTTTATCAACTATAGAAAGTGAGTACGTGGCTATAACAAAAGCTAGCAGAGAGTTGGTATGGCCGAAAAATTTCATGTGGGAATTGGGGAGAGAGCAAGAGGAGAATGTACTCCACTGTGATAGCCAAAGTGCGATATATTTGGCAAAAAATCCTGCCTACTACTCAAGAACAAAGCATATTAAGCTAAAGTTTCACTACATCCATGACTTTGTAAAGAAGAAGATCTCAGGGCTTGAGAAGATTGATGGAGGAAGGTAAATCCCACAAATATATTTACCAAAGTAGTTACCATGGAGAAGTTGAGGCTTAATATGGCCTCAGCGGGTCTAGTAAATTAGTAAATAGACCTGGTGTACTATGAAGAATAGGAGTCATCAAGTGAATGATGACATGTGTTGATGTTGAGATTAGTCTCCAAGTGGGAGATTATTGAGAGTGGAGCCTGAGCTCGAGAGAAGAAGCTTGAGGAAGTTCATAACACTAGGCATGCATTTTGGGATCGATCGTAATAGCCTGAGCTCGAGAGAAGCAGCTGGGGGACTTATATGAGATTTTCTCAGGATGAGGCCCAGCATATGCTGGAGGGCTAGCGTGCGTTGGGCTACGCAGGTAGACATCATAAGTTGGATAATTAGCCCCTCAACTTGTAAAGATATATAAATAACTCCTCCTACTCATCAACTTTGATATCCGAGCATATCCTAAATATAATATCTAGATATTTAGAAGAGAGGAAATTCTTCCTTCTTACAAGTGTTCTTGAACAAGATCGTGATAGCGAATTTTCTCTTGGCTTGGTACGCCTCCGGACGTAGACAATCTTGTCAAACCGAGTGAATAATTTCTTTGTCTTCTTTGTGTTATTTCCATTTTGAACTTCATTGCATTGTGTAGCTTATTTGTATTGTTGAGCACAGGATTGATTTATCCCAATATTATCTTATGTACATTTAGGCTGAAAGTGTCACGGATACTTATGGTGTAACAATGATAAGTTTAATTACTTACTATCTTAGCAATTTATTTTTAAATAAACATAAAATTACTTGTCCAAAAAAAATCTCGCAAGCTTCATGTCTTTGGTGGCATTTTTTGGGAACCAAATGTTATAAAGTTCAATTTTTGTGTCCAAGCATTTGATCCTGCCAGGTCTACGACTCTATGTGGAGCCCGGTATGCTAGCATTCCAACCCAACAGGTTGATGGATAGGTTGGAAATGTCTATATATTCTAGGAAGGTAAGGAGACTATAGTCGAGAAAGAAAAATGGCAAAATATATCTCACTTACATATTGCATTATATTATGTGTACGATCTGATGACATAAAATAAGCATTTTGTTGTAATTGGATATGTGATGAATAGAAGCACAAACATTGAACAATGATAACAATAGAATAGTGAACAAATCAAAATGGTGCATCTGTGAACAAATCTTCAATAGAACAAGAAACAAAGTTGCAATGGCATAAAATCATGCACTAATTCGATATTTCATATCTTAACAAAAGTTCTGGCTTTAGAATGGTGCATTAGAGACATCAAAATGTCTATAAATATCTAAAGCTTCTAACTTCAAAAATATGTCTTCATCAGTGTCCACAAGTATTTCAAATAAAAACTTGTATGCCATTCTAGAGTAAAAAATAAACAAATTTTCATCGATGTCTTTATTAAAATGACACAACAAAGACATTCCAGTTAAGATCCTAACAGACTCTTTAACTTCAAAATGGTGCACCTGTGATATCTTTCAATAGCTTCACCTGTGACAATCTTTACAAGGAAACAAAGCCACATAGAATGTTTATCTAAGACGAAGTTTACAAACTTGAAACTGAGAAATCCAAATTCAACGACAGACCATTCCTTGGACTCCAAATCCAATAAGCTCATTTATTTGAATTTTATTGGTATGAGATTTAGGGTTGTAAATTTGGAATTTGGAATTTGAGACTTTTGTTTGTTTGAATGTCATTACAACTCCTAAAAAAAGAAAATTGATATTTTGCTAACATTGCACTTACGTTTGTTGGGACAATCGATCTCGAGCATAACAACAATACAAGCAAGCCATTCAAAACGCAACAAAGTTCACAAATGAAAGGAACTCAAAGAAGACAAAGAAATTGTTCACCCGGTTCGACAAGAACATCTACGTCCGGAGGCTACCAAACCAGGAGAAGATTCACTCAGCAGAAACTTGATCAAAACACTTGACCTTACAACAATGGGTGGATAAAGAAGGAAGGAGTTCTTCTCCTTTTAAACTAGTTAGATATTTTGCTTGACTTTATCTTTGAAAAAATATTTGTTAAGTGAGTGAGAATTAGTTGATTGTTGCTTCTTGCATTCAATGCGGGTGGGCGGGGTACTTATTATTTTTCCAAGTCTCCATACCCAACAATCTCCTACCTGGAGACTGACTTTAACCCTAACTCACGTTACCGTTCACTTGATGACTCCTCCTACTCATGGTTCATCGGGCCTATTAAGTGATTCACTAGACTCGCTGAAGATATAGCTTCTCCAAGGTAACTTACCTTGGTAAACATATCTGCGGAATTCACCTTCCCGTCAATGTTCTCATGCCTCAAGATCTTCTTCTCTACGAGGTCACGAATGTAGTAGAGTTTTAACTCAATGTGCTTCGTTTTTTAGTGGTGGGCGGGATTCTTTGTCAAATGTATAGCACTTTAGCTATCTCTATAGTATTAATTTTTTTTCCAAAAAGTATCGTGTAATTTTAAATTTGTAATTGATTTAGGTTTGACTTCTCGTCATCGATGGTCGTCATTGATTTTGGGGTCTTATTTTACATGCATTCGTTGATTTTAGTTTGTGACAGTAGGTGGACGGCGAAAGAAAGGAGCGTCTGATGTTGAAGATGGACGATGAGGGTATAATTGTCATTTAAGATAATAATAAATTGATTAGTGGTGTTAGCTAAGATTCCAAAACTAACATTTAGACCATTAGCGAGAACATACAAATAATTTTAAAATGACAAAACCCTTAACTTCATTATAAAATAGACCGAGAATAATTGCCTTTTGTATTAGAAATTGATTATTTTGTTAGAATTAAAATCATAGATTGACTGATGTCAACAAAAGTATAATAAAACTAATCAAAGAGACGGCAACATACATTTTGTGAAATGAGTGACCGTATCACATATTTGATCATAAATTAGTGCATGCATAATTTACCCTAAATAATTGACACATTTGTAAAGAACATTATTTTCCACGAAACTTCGCCCCCGACAGTATCATGGGAGACTTCGTTTAGTCGTTTTTTTAAAATTATCTAGCGCCAATATTTAACTATTTATCTCACCTAGCGTGTTGCTTTCTCGATATAAAGCGAAAAAGAGATATGTTTTCGGTCTAATCATCAAATTCACGCCCTAATTTCTTTCTACCAAAAAACAATATATAAAGCGACAAAAGAAACGACACAAGACAAGCACCAGGAAGAGAGAAAAAAAAAACAGCAGTCTGTTCTAAATAAGTATCATCATCCGGAAAGAAGATCCATATCACTTACAAAATGGCGGAGGCAGTAGTCTTCTACGTGATCGACAAGCTGATATTCCTGCTGACCGACGACCGGGTTCGGGGGACGTTGACCAGCCTGTGGAGCGGTGTCCAGGACCAGCAGGTTCGAGACATCAAGGACGAGCTGGAGAGCATGAGGTCGTTCCTCAGGGACTCCGAGTCGAGGATAGACGACGGAGAACCCGACAGCGGCTTCACTACGTGGGTCAAGCAGGTCAGAGAGCTAGCCTTCAGGATCGAGGACATCGTTGAGGAGCACATGTCGTCGCACGTCGGTTCCGATGACGACGACCGGCTTTGCGCCTCCGCCTGCCGCCTTTTTTCCTGCGCCGGCCCCTGGAATCTTTCTGCGGAACACGAGGTGCATTGACCTTTTTTGTGAGGTTTTTATTTTGGGTAACTCAGAATGTTTCTTGGATAATTCTACAACACAAGATTCTTAGGTTGAATGCCTTGTTTTCTAGACAAGACAAGAAATGTAGGACATGTTATTGATGGAGTTTGTTCTAACTGTCATGTTATTGTGTTTGGTAACATCAAATATGTGATTGAACATTTTTTTTTGGTCGGATGATTGAACATTTAGTTAAATCATCTGTTTGTAACGTCTATTTTCAATAATACTATATAGTTATTTGTTTTTAACTCAAAAAATAAATTGTTGGTTGTTCAAATTTCATACACAAACTACCCCTTTTTACTTGACAACTACATCTGATTTTGACGATTGTTGCTTGTTGGTTCTCTCTTGCAATGAAAAACTATCTTTGGAGGAAAATAAGCTTGATTTTATCGCTTATTGTTATTGAGTTCAGTTCATACATTGAACCGTAAGTCTGCGACGGTAACAGACAATTATTTATGACAAGACATTGTTGATTTCTTGTTACAACAAGGTGGCCTCGAAGATCGACGAGATGAAGAGGCTGGTGCGGGAGATGAAGGAGAGGAGTGACAGGTACAACCATGGCAACGGCAGTTCCGGCAAGCTTCTTACTGGTGGCGTAGGTGGTTCCACTCGGCACGGTCGCCTAGTGGTTCCACTCTTTGTTCAAGAAGCTGAGCTGGTCGGCATTGAGGGCCCGAAGAATGATCTGTTGAGAATGCTTCACGACTCGTCGGCCGAGAGAACCGTGGTGGTCTCGGTGGTTGGCATGGGCGGATTGGGGAAGACGACCATTTGCAAGAAGGTATATGACAACCAGCAAGTTGTTGAGTGCTTTGAATGTCGGGCATGGATCGAGGTGTCTCAGACGTACAGCCTGGAGGAGCTCTTGAGGAGGATTGCAAGGCAGTTTGTTAGTACCAAGTGGGATTCTGCTCTTGAAGGGAGCAACAAGATGGAAGAGGTGATGTTGATCGCCAGATTGAGGGAGTACTTATCGAACAAGAGGTATCTCGTGGTTTTTGATGATGTTTGGGACACGGAGTTCTGGGAGCACGCAAAGGTTGCGTTTCCTGACAATGGAAAAGGCAACAGAGTAGTGATCACAACCCGCAACGAATACGTTGCTCCGTCCTCCAAGGCGTCCCAGTTTCAGCTTCTGTACCACCTCCAAGCTCTGCCTCCGGGTAAAGCCTTCGAGCTTTACTGCAACAAGGCATTTTCATTCGAAGGAGGAACATGTCCGCTGGAGTTGAAGCAATACTCGGAGACAATTGTGGAGAGATGTAGAGGTCTACCTCTTGCTCTTGTGGTGATAGGTGGGTTGTCGGGGACTAAAGAGAAGACTGTGCCAGTATGGAGAAAGTTAGTAAACGATCTTAGAACACCATCTATGAGCGATCAACAGCTTGCAGATCATCGTCGCACATCATCTATTTCAAAGGTTCTCTCTCTCAGTTACTTGGATCTACCATACCATCTCAAGTCGTGCTTCTTGATCCTCGGCCTGTTTCCTGAGGACTACCCAATCAGATGCTCGAGGGTTGTCAGATTGTGGATGGCAGAGGGCATTGTCAGGAGACAACAGGGTGTCGAACCAGAGGAGGTGGCAGAAGAGTACTTGAACGAGCTTATCCACAGGAACTTGATCCAAGTGGAAAGTTTCAAACGGGGTGGCAAGGCCAAGTCCTGCAGACTTCATGACCTAATGCGCGACGTGATACTTTCCAGGTCTAACGAGTTGAATCTCGTTCAAATTTCCCTGACTAGTTGCAGGACATTCAAAGGAAAAGGCCGGCATCTCTCGGTTCATGGAGCAGCAACGAATATTCCCGGCTCCAGCAGCTTAGGCAGCAGTTCCCAAACTCATACCATCATTTTTTTTGCCAAAAAAGAATTGCCACTGTCGGTTTTCCTTCCAATCCTTCAGCACACGAAGCTTCTCAAATCATTGGATCTCGAACGGGCACCTATAAGTGTTGTCCCTAAAGAAGTAGGGGATTTGTGGCATTTGAAGTACTTGAACCTGAAATTCACTCAGGTTAAGGAGCTCCCGAGATCCATAGGGAAGCTGTCGAACCTGGAGACTTTGGATTTGAGAGACACCCTTGTGATTGATATGCCTTTTGCGATCAACAAGCTCATTCAACTCCGGTACCTTCTGGCTTACTGCTTTAACTGTTACCTTGAGCTTGAGCCAAACACAATGCGAGGTTTAAGGTACCAAGGCAGCATTGGTTGCCTTGAGGCCTTGCAGAAGCTGGGCTACATTGAAGTTGATCGGTGCCCCGGTTTAATAAAAGACCTCGAGAAGTTGGTACAATTGCGTGCATTGCTGATAGTAAAATTGAAAAGGGAAGATGGGAATGCCTTGTGTGGTGCACTCGAGAAGATGGTTAATCTCCAGAGGTTGAGCATTTCTTCTGCAGACGCAAATGAATTCCTAGAGTTAGACTCTCTGTCTTGTCCCCCTCCGTTTCTTGAACGTCTTACTTTGTCTGGCCCCCTAGCGAAGTTGCCACACTGGATCCCCAAGCTGCAGAGCTTGGTACGACTTCACTTTATGTGGTCTGGATTCGGGGATGGCATGATGGAAGCCATCAGCAACTTGCATGATCTGCAGGATCTGCGGTTTTATGATTACGACGGACAGAAACTGAACTTTGTAGAAGGGAGCTTCGAGAAACTCAAGGTGTTGTCTCTTCGGATGATGTCCGAGCTGGTTGAGCTTACAATTGAGGAAGGAGCATTACCACATCTCCAGTTGCTGAAATTTGGTCCTAGCCCGCGACTCCAAGAACTTCCGTTGCAGCTTCTGAAAAGACTTAAAACATTGCAATTCTTCGACGTACACAGTGATCTAGCGCTTGGTATGCTGCCTGATGGAGGCAATAACCATTGGAGAATCAAGCATGTCGAGTCTGTCACTTTCGCTTATCTGAACAGAGGACGCTATGACACCTACCAACAGGGCGACCCGGAACTAAAGAGACGCTTGCAGGCATGATTCCTATACTCTCATCTTCTGTAGTTCAATCAACTTACTCACTCCAGTATTCTCTGTAATGTAATGTAGATAATTTAGGTGGATGTTCCGGTGCGGCGGTACGATGGTGGATGAAGATGAAGGTTCGTCGAAGGAGGGGTTGGCTGACAAAAGATGAAGAAGCCGAAGTTCGTGAAAGTCTTGCGCTGTGTTGTTTAAGGAGTTATTTCCTGAAGTGTTATTGTATTTCTTTTGTATGTGGTTGTGGGCTTTTGTTTTATTTGTAAGCCCAGCAGACTATTATGTACTTTGAAAACCTGTTTAATGGATCATCAACGAAAAGATAATTGCTTAATTGGTTGTTAAATTATAGTCCTAAATTATTTGTCATTTTCATTCAAATGTATGTCGAGTTAAATTATAATTGGGATACTATTGGCATATATTTATTCACAATTTCTTTTTTATCTACGTGTAGAAAATTTCTTTTTTTAATCCCTAGAAATGCTACCTTTGGCAAATAAATTCCAACCTTTACTTTTCCCCCTAACAATTTTAATCCCTAGCACATACAGAACTCAAATACACTTATACACATTCTGCACCAGATCCAATCCCGCTAAAAAGCTCTGCAGTGACGTCATGTATTTCTGTAGCTCCAGATTTCTACTTTAGATCAGCAACTTTGGGTGAGTAACACTTTCTTTCAGATAATTATCATTCCATCTGTTATTTTTAAGGAGATCCTAGAGTGAACTTTACGAATTAAAAAAGATAAAATTGAGAGGATCATTCTTAATAGATTCGACATTGCTCAAAAACGAAGAAGTTAACATGAGCTGATCACAAAAGTTTTGTCAACTGAAATTCTGGTTCTTTGAATTTTTATTAAATGATATTTTTGGTAAGGCATCATTGGTTAGTATTTGATTCTCTTGGTGTGATCATAATTAGAGGCTGTACCAATTAGGAGCAAGGAAAATACTAAATAGTGATTCATGGGCTTGGGCCTTTGGGTTGCATCCCATCTCAAAGGGTCAAATCCAAGTCAGGGGATACCTGAAACAAGTCAATGATTGAGGGTGCAACACAACTCCAGAACCGAGCGACGGACTTCCCAGTGCCAAAATATTTATACAAGAAAATTTTGGACTAGTAGGGATTGGCTCCACTCTATCTAAAGTTTGGAGGAGATGGCTAAAAGCATATGTCCTCTTTTTTAACATTTTCTTTTTTTGTTTCGTGTGGAATCTCGTTGCGACTCGAAAATATGTAAATCCCATGGTTTTGAAATATGTGGTTCGACCGGCGGTTCGACCGGTCGAACCGTGTTTCGGACTAAATCCTGGTTAATTCCTGACCATTTCTTTTTAACTTATGCAACTTTCAACATTCTACTTTCTGACATGTCCTCTAAACGTTTAATGCTAATGCAAAAAGTTATTCGGATATAAAAATTTTAACTTTGTAAATTATGCTTGGACACGTGAAACAAGGCTAATGTCTGTTCTTAGCATACATATCCGTTAAAACTTTTTTTTTTCCCGACTGATTTCATATTTTGGACTTTGGATCATATGCTACTAAACTAACTCCGACTGAGTTTGTATTCGAGTAATTAATGAGGAGACTCGATTTGAGTGATAAATGGTGCTAAATATCGGATTTCTTTGAAAAGTAATGTTCCAATCCAAAAGGGTAGCTCTCAGACAAAGGCCAAAGTTTTCCACATGAGAGAATTAGAGACTCAGATCCAGATTTGTTTAACCCAAAGAACAATCTCGACTCAGAAACCCAAGCCTCGAATAATTTCTTTGGGTTAAACAAAACGGATTAAGAAACCCCAGTTTCTCTTTTCGGTGTGGTTAAAGCATAAACGAATCATCATCGAGCCAGCCCTAACAATAAGAATAAATCGAAAACCCCAAACGAGAAGCAAGCGAAATAAATGTGGAACCTACGAGAAAAAGCGAGAATTAAAGGGAAAATAGTTGAAACCCCGCTCGTCCATAAGTAACCTTTTAAGGTTTAATTTCGCATCTTTTTTATATAATCGCCGAGCCACTGGGTGTATGTGCTCGACGAATCATAGTAGATAAGATGCTTGTCTCTTCGAAAAGAAAACCCTCCTAATACAAACGAAAGGGATAAAGAACAAAGTAGCGTAAGAAAGGAAAACAAGGATTTTTTTTTTATACTTGGATCTGGGTTTCATGGGAGAAGAGGCGGCAAGGAATTGGGTACACTGGTTGTCTGTTTTATATACCCAGTTGATTAGGGTTGGCAGTGGATTTTTACCATCGGATTCCAATTTCATCCTTTTTTTTTTGGAATATCCCAATTTTGTCATCGTAAAGATGGCAGAAATGTTCATATCCTATGGGTCGGATCCTACTCTACCCTTATCCCGTAGGTCGACGGTCTGTTGACTTTGACTGGATCTAGGGTAGATATGAATATGGGTTTAATATTTAAAAATATGGTCGAAGGTAGGGTATGAATCTATGAATTTTTACCCTACCCTTACCCTTTTACCCTAATTTAGACCTTACTCCTAACTAGACTTTAACTAAATACTAATTAAATTCTAATTAGACTTATTATTATTATTTTTTATTTATAAAATATAATATATTTCTTAAATATTTTGAAATATAATTTACGAAATTGACCTTTTAAATTATTTTTAGTGATCTATAAGATATTTCTTAATAAATTTTAATATACTCATTATGATTTAGTTAAATTTTATACTAAAAAATATATTGTATTTAATTCGAGAGTCAGACCCTGTAAGACCCTATAGACCTTACGGACCCTAAGGATAAGGGTATGAATCTAATAAGGGTCTAGGCTAGGGTATGGGTCTAACTTTTTAAACTATAGTATGGGTAGGGTCGTACCAATACCTTACCCGACCCTACCCATTGCCATCTCTACTTTCGGGCCAAATATTATTGGAAGTACCAAAATTTAGAACTACTTAAGAGACCCAATAATTGAATTTCAAATAGAATAGCATTTTTGAGAAGTGATAAAATTGAACAAATATTTAATATTGTTGTCATAAAAACTCAAATTTAAAACTTAATTGAATTAGATAATTTTTTAACCAATTAATCTAAATGTTTATTGGTTATATAAATTATTAAATTATCAATTAACCTTAATTAAAACATGTCATCCAAAATGACTCACACTACGAATTTGTTGGTAAATGAGATTTATGCAGCTTGAAGTATATGTTCAAATTGTAATAGTTGTATGTGATATAACACGTATTGATAGGACCATATTTATATCCTAATTTAAAAAATGGAACTCATATATTATTTTAGACCCTAAATTTTATTATTATTAGACACATAATCTTGATTTCAAAATCCGTAGGGTCTGATCTTTGAATTACATATAATAAATTTTTTAATATAAATTTTGATGAGTCATAAGAAATATAAAAAAATTAATTATAAAATATTTAGTATATCAATAAAGGAAATTAAAATACTTAATTTCAAAAAATATATTACAAAATATTTAAGAAGTCTATCATAATTTATAAATAATAATAATAAAATAGTCTAATTAGAGTCTAATTAGAAGGTATGATTATGATAGAGTTTAAAATAATGGTAAGTTACATCTAGCCCCCCATAGTTTGGGGTGTTTAACGTTGACCCCCTTCTTATTCGCAAACCAATTAAAAAGGCCCCTAAGTTTCGCATAATTGTACCATTTTGCCCCTGATGCCAAAACTGGCATAATTCTCCGACGAGGAGGCACGGAAAATGGCTAATATACCTTTTTATTAAAAAATAAAAAATTAAAAATCTCCCTCTCCTCCTTCTTCCTCCTACCTCCTCCTCCTCTTTTCCCATCATCCGCCCTTCTCCTCGACCTTTATTCTCCTCTTCCTCCTCCTCTTCCTCCTCCTCTTCCTCCTCCTTCTCTTCTTCCCTCCTCCCTCCTACACAAACCGAAACCATATTCAAAGACTCGTACTTGTCTTAATTTGTGCGATTTCTCTCGTGGACCCGTTGCAAATCCTGACGAAAAAGCATCAACATGTCTTCTCATCCCCTTGACAGTACCCCTCCACCTCCAGTAATTGAACCTGTCGCGAATCTAATTAATGAACCTCCTTGAACCCTAAATCCGATTGAACCCATCGCAAATCCAATTCATGAACCCCCTTGAACCCCAAATCCAATTGAACCTGTAGCAACGTTAACATCTAGCAATTGAACCCCCGACCACATCCACTACTTCCACACCTCCTTCGTACCACAACATCTCTAACCCCTGTCACATATTCACTTCTGTCCTCGTCCTTGCCTCCATCCTCCTAGACATGGCCCATTTGGCCGACCACATCTCCCAGCCCAGCTCTAGAAAGATTCCAGAAAGATTTGGTGGAAGGAAGAGGTTGGTGGTTATAATTTGAAGCAAAAGAAGTGGAGGGTCTATCAATGGTGATGTGTGTTGCGATTATTATTATTAATAGGTTATGGTGTTGATTATGGTGTTACGCTTAGTGGAGCAATTTATGGAGTTGGTTGTGGAGTGATTCAAGTGTTTGTTTGATTTAAGTTTGGAGGTTTTTGTGGTGGAGTAATAGAGGAGGAGGAGACGATTTCTGGATCTCTTCTCTGGTTATTGGTCATGTGTTATAAAGCTGTTCCAGTAAAGCTTAATGGGTGAACAAGTTTTTCTATTTCCAGCATAATTCCCATGATATGTTTAAACCCAGGCAAAATTTCACTCTAAATTATCCAACTTCAATTCCACATAAATAAAAATGGGTTTTTTCGCGGGCCATTTTGAACGAGTTACTACAATGTGAGAAGTGGGTTTTCTTTTGTAGTTACCTAAATTCAGCAAGGACAGACAAGATGGAGATAAAATTTGTGTAGGAGGGAGGAGAAGGAATATGAGGAGGAGGAGAAGAAAGATCGAGGAGAAAGGCGAAGGAGGAGGAAGGAGGTCGGAGGAGGAGAAAAAGAGGAGGAGAGAGACTTTTAGTTTTTTTAAGATGTGTATATATACAGTTTCATTTCAAACACGTGGTAGAGTGGGATAGACATGGTAGGTGTCTAGATGGGTTGCATATGTACGTTGGATTATAATGAGGCAGTTCATGCCCCAGATGAATTTATTGAAAAGAAGAAGAAGATGATGTCTACTTTGACTTATGACATGAAAAAAGATGAATGGGTAAGGTTGCCCTACGTGTAAACTGATATAGTGAATAAAGGAGGTTGATAAAAGCTACCTTCCTACCTTCCTCTCGAAAAATATCCCTTATCCGAGATAGCTAGACGTATGGGAATAGATCAAAAGATTATTGGAGAAGACGTTCATAGTTTAATATGTTAGATTAATGAACTCATACTACATGTATTATTCACAGTATATGCTATCTTATGTTAGGCCCGAAAATTAGTGGTCCAAAAGATATTAATATAAGTGGGCTAATATGTTATCTTATAAATATAGGATTAAAATGTGTAGATGTCCATGGGCTAATCCTAATTAATGATGGGTGATTAAAGTTAAGCATTCTCTATAAATAGAGTGGTTATGGTCCCTAGTTGTTCACGCCGCCGCTCCATCTTTCTTCATCCCATTATTAGAGAGATAATTCTAAAGGGTGTGGATCAACTAGAAGACAGTAACCCTGGCCTGAGTTTCCCAAATTTAAGAAGATTATCTCCAATGGAGTCTGGTATGTTTCCTCCCAATTAATTCTCTAGATAATTCCAATATGAAGATTAAAATAAGAATGGATTTATTCCTACAATTGGTATCAGAGCCTCCTTCATATTGAATTATTTGGAGTCAGTTTTAAATTAAATATTAGCATGTCTAATATTTAGATAGGTTAATTGACGCAACATGCTAATAAAGTAGCCTCTCTTGTTGAAATTAATTAACCCATATATTAAGATGATTCTGTATTTTCTCATTTCATGCGAATAAAAACTTGCCCAAAGGAAAGTTATTATTTGGCCAAAATTTGAGTACAACTGTGATAATAAAATTGTGATAATTATAAGCTGTTTTCATGTGAATATTGAGTCTGTCCAAAGAAAGGCTTGATATTTGACATTATTTTATTATCAAAATTTTACGAGGAGAGTACCACTTTTGTTCTTTTTCAGTCAATAATTCAGCTGCTATAGTATCTGCTAATATTAATAGCATCCATGTGCTTAACAGGAAAAATTTTAAGAAATAGAAAGAGAACGTTATGATTGTTCTTGGTTGCATGGATCTAGATCTTGCACTTCCGACTGAGAAACCCACCGATCTTAAAGACACATCTACCGTTGATGAAAGGCAGGAGATGGAGAGGTGGGAACGCTCAAAGTGCATGAGTTTAATGATCATGAAACGTGCAATTCCAGAATCATTTAGGGGTACTATGTCTGATGAAGTTGATGCCAAATCATTCCTTGCCGAACTTGAAAAACGTTTTGCTAAAAATGAAAAAGGGGAAACTAGTACTCTTTTGAGTGCTCTCGTTTCCATGAGGTACAAAGGCAAAGGGAACATTAGGGATTACATTTTGAAAATGTCTCATCTTACTTCAAAACTAAGTGATATTACATGAAGATTG